>NMRB01000111.1:591180-610389 GCA_002633025.1 Notospermus geniculatus
ATCACGAATCACCCGTTAAATTTTATTCGAATTTCAGGGATATGAAGGCTCGCTTCTTAAGGTGACTGGTAAAAACGGGAAGAGCACTAGTGTAAGTAGTTAACAGGCAAGCGTCACGGTGATGGGCGAAAATGCGAAGTCGCGCAGGATTTGATATTTGGCATATAGCGCCGAGCCCATGCCATGTCGCCAAAAATTGGTACCACATGTCGTCTTGGGGGATGAGACCCACAATTGGGGACAGTAACCCTAGGGGCCCATCAACAATGAGAATTGTTGGTGTCAATTGGGGGAGCGCTGATCAAAATGAGAGTTGTTGGTGTCAACTGGGGACCTTGAACCCTGACCATCAAAATGAGAGTGGTTGGTGTCAATTGGGGACCCAGAGCCCGGATGATCAAAATGAGAATTGTTGGTGTCAATTGGGGACCCATGGCCCTGATCATCAAAATGATAATTGTTGGTGTGAATTGGGACCCAGAGCCCTGAGCATCAAAATGAGAGTTGTTGGTGTCAATTGGGGACCCTGAACCCTGCCTGTCAAAAATGAGGTACTTTCAGACTGTGCATGTATAAAATGAGCTACCGGTACAATACAATCTTCATAATGACTTTGCTCACATATTCCGGAGTTGGGTATTGTCATAACTCAATACAGATTGAGAAACAAGCATTGTGGTGAATCGATTTCAGTTTGTTTGTATGTGCATTTCTTTTGTTTACACTGCTGTTAATCCATATAAGATGAAATATGACATTTTTTCGGTACATACCCGTCCCTGCCCTTTCTGGCCTATTTTATGGAGCCCCCGCCCTGCCCCGCCCTGCCCTGCCCCGTGTCACTGTCCCGTATTTTCTCACTCGGATCACGAATATGTCGAATGAAATTCACCCACCACGGCCGACTTCACATTTTCACCCATCTCCTTTCAGATGAGTCATGTTTTCAGAAACCTTTTCAGAGGAAACATGCGTGAGTCGATAAACGCACCGTCGTGAGCATCACGAGTTATACCCCACGCATTTTCGCTGTCGTTTAAATTTTCATCGGTGGAGGATATCAATGCACTACACGTGTTTTGATGTCACAAATACTGTGAACCTCGTGCCCATGGCCTCATCATCCACTACTGATGTATGCAACAATGTATGTAAGTGAACACCTGTGGATGAGGTTGAGATTTGTTAAAGTCTCATCTTCAGGTTTTGAGGTTGTATGGAAAGCTAGAAAAATTGGGGACTAGCCTTGTCCCTATGTGCTGAAATATACATGGACTGTACGTAATTTGTCCCTGCGTTGGCAGTCAGGGACGAGGTTCCTGCATGGTGAATACTCCTAAAATCTTGTCCCAGTGAAGTTACTGGGCAGCAATAAGATCCTGGGAACGAGGTTCGCATATTTCTGACATTGAAAACGCGCTGTACGCTTCGTAAATTTGTTGAGTTCCAATCAAATGCCAGCATGCCGTAAAACACAAAACGTCGTGCCACACGAATAATCACAACACAAAATTTTCGTTTTACGATCGTGATGTTGATATAATTTCATCCAGTCATTGTTTAGCGCGATTATTTGATACTAATGCTGACGGTTATTCTGTTCTTTTGGAGCGAACGCTTCAGATTTTTTGCAAAATTGCAACTAACGTTTTCAACTTCTGTATTGTTCAGTTCCAGCGGGTGTAGATCTGGGCCGACTGCACAGAAAGTTTGATGTCATAGACTTAAGCCATGGCGTCCACATCATTATTGATGATGGCGTGCATTTCTTCTCTATGACGTCAAATTTCATGACGTTCTAGGACCGCTAACTGGTGGTGGCCTCTAACGGCAGGAAAGTCTCCCATTGAAACAGCCTTCGGGGGAAAATATTAGGAAGGAAATTTGTGGAGTTGTGTATTATAGGTTCACCAAACTTTATAAAAGTGTACTTATTTGACCACCACATCGGTGACCGCTCCCTGGGCGTCTTGGCGCCCAGGCTGTGGAATTCCCTTCCAGCTTCGATGCGTGGTCCCATCGCCACTGCTAGTTTTAAACGGCAATTAAAAACCGAACTTTTTAAAAGGAACTTTGAAATGGGTTAAATGAGTTTTATGCACATTGTTTTAAATTCTTAAATCAATGTTTTAAATTTCTGTCAGGTGCTTAGAAAATGTCTTATACATTGATTTTAGCACTATAAAATGAATAAATTATTATTATTATTATTATTTTAATCTTGAACAGTTAAAACATTCTCAGGGAAACCTGAAGAAAAGTTGTGCCGACCTTGGAAAACTTCAAACTATTGGTTCACCAAACTTGCCTGATGTGTACCTTATTGTTATGAAAAAATAAACCTCGCATTGTGAACCTAAAGGTAGAACAAATTGCCCCTGGATTTTAATATGAACTTTGGCGTTATGAAAATGTCATGCTTCCACAATGAATGTGAAAAATGATCGAGATATACATGTATAACGAATATGGAAAAATTGAACGAATCGATGACGACGTGTATATTTAGTATCCAGTATCTAATATCAATTGAACCGACTGTTTCCTTATCAGTATATTGACTATTTTAGATATCGGGATTTTTTTAAATTCAAATGTTAGCATTGTGTCTTCAACAGTATTGCCATTTGTCTGTGAAAAGGTGTCTTCATTTAAAAATAATGAAAAATAAATTTTAAGATTTAACATGTTTATTAAATCAATCCATTACATAAGACCCTTTTAAAATAGCCCGGTTGAAGCATACTGAGCTCAACCCGGACTGAGCCCGCTTTGAAATACAAGCCGGACAGGCCCGTTTAGACTGCCATTTGGTACCGGGACTTGCTGGCTCGACCTGTTTACATTTGGCAAAATTGTACCAAACCATGCTCAGTCTGGACCAAGCATGGTGAAAATTTCGTAATATAAATGGGGCTGTACTCACTGGTCAGTTAAACGGGACTTGGCCAGTTTCAGGTTTTAGTAAAATTCTGTAAAAATACTTTGCCTATTCCCCTGTTAGTATCTTTAAAGAAATAAATAATGAAAAAATAAGTTTTAATGTTTAATATACTGATCGTTTCATAATGACCGGCCTGTTAAAAAGGGATTTTGTCAGTTGCCAATTTTAGTAAAATTCAGTTTATTATTGCTCTACCCCTTTTGTCTCCCTTCAAAATGAAAAAAAAGAAAAAATTGAGGGTAATTTTCATATATCATGTAAAATTGATGTAATTCTCATTAAAATTTTTATGATTTTCATGTTCATTATTTGCTTTGTCATCATAATTGTGTCAAATAATTTCCCTGCAGATGTAATAATTTCTTGTTTCATCTCTTTGTTACAGCCGGTCGGTTTTGTCACATTTAGCTCACGAGTTGCTGCTGAGTCAGCGAAACAGGATCTACAGGTAGGTGGCGCCGCTAAAACCCAAGCAAAGGTTGTCAGAGTAGTGTAGTGGAGATGTAGTGCCTCTTATGTCAGAGGCCCCCGGTTCAATTCCAGGAGTGGTCCTGTAATTATCGGATTGAGAGGTATCCCTTGATGGGACTGGTTTCCCCCTACATGACGTCACAAATGTCCAATTTTGTGTAAAAAGACAAAAAATGAGGATTAAATTTCTGACACAGCCTCATGATATTATTAAAGGCAGCCTACAGTCAGCCTCCTCAAAGGCATTTTGATGTGTTCATTACACCGATCAGTTGGCATGAGAATCTAATTCTGACATGTACTGCAAGTAAAATACACTAAACATCAACATTTGAGGCCAAATCCATAGGTTGTTAGTTGGTAGCGCCACCTGTGATGAAGTGATCACACTGATATGAGCCTAATAGCTAGTTGACTATCGGGTCCCTTTGAGCAAAGTAAAGGACGGTGCTGTGTTAAAAGCCAGTGCTGCCATCTGGTCATAATTTGAACAACTAAATGTGTTACACCTGGATATCTTATCAGTTTTATTGGCTCACACTCTTGAAGCTGGAAGATAAAACCAAGAGGAAAAAAGTTGGCTCGGTAGTGGTTACTTGCTAGTGGCTTGTTTGCGGCGGTGGGCAGTGGCCATTTAACACATTGATTGACTGGGGGGTCTAAAAATGACCCTTCTGTAACATTCTAGTAAATCTTATGAAAAGTTAGGTATACTCAGTGTTCCCATTGCCATCTGGTGTTAAACATCTGAACTAAGTATAAGTAACTCCTTGTGCAAAGGAGAAAAATGAGAATGGTTTGCCATTGAAAAACAATCTTGGATTAAAATCTGAAATCCAGAAGAAGGCCAGATATAAGCTCTGTTGGCAAAGTGAGTGATTTTGATGTCAGCAGAAGGAAACCGGAGCACCCGCCCGAGAAAATTTGCCCTCTCAAATAAGCCTAGTCAGTCTCTGTAACATTCCTTAACATTAAGGTCCACCTTAAAGGAGTTAGACGCCGAAGTTGTAAACAAGCTGGTTTGTTTACAAACATGGTCGGCAAACTAGTTTTATTCCTTCGTGCAGGTGGCAGCACCCGTGATCGTTAGACTGGTTCCCGGTCCGATGCAACTCATTCACGATATTCACGTCAGTACATATCACCGACAATAGGTGGCAGCACCGCAGGTGTCGCGCAGATAGAGAACCAGTGAGTGAGTGTTTACAACTTGGACGTCCAGCTCCTTTAAATCTATTGTTCTCGATGGTTTTACAGTACACTTAAGGTCGACCTTAACGTTAGGGAACGTTCTAAAATACGACCCTGGGTCTTGCAGGAATAGAGTCAACTTCTATGAGTGTTTCTTTTGAGGAATTGAACCTGGACGTTCACAGGTGACAGGTGCCTATGTTTCCACTATATCACTCCGACAACCTGACCCAACCTTGAACTTCATCATAAAAATTGACTCAACGAGTAATAAAAGTACGTTATCATCGAAGATTGAATGATATAATTCCGAACATCGCACGACACTGCGATATAATCTAAAATCAATTTGCCGGTGGGGAAATTTCAGTGAGGGTGGGGCTGGAATGCATCCCGCGGAAGGGACACACCCTGATATGAGTGGGTAGCATAGTAGTTCACATTGCATTCTGGACTATGAGAAAAAGTCCTACAAGTTAAATTTTTTCCACGTTTTGACATTGATTTTCGCTATGTTTGTTTTTCGAATATCATTTTCAGATTAATATTG
The DNA here is from genome assembly GCA_002633025.1 of Notospermus geniculatus. Lineage (NCBI taxonomy): Eukaryota > Metazoa > Nemertea > Pilidiophora > Heteronemertea > Lineidae > Notospermus > Notospermus geniculatus. The sequence goes on from NMRB01000111.1 coordinate 596,337, forward strand.
GAAATTTTTAAAACGTTTACGCAGAAGTTTTTCTTTTTTACGAAATGTGGTTTTGTCTTACTTTCTGCTTGCCTCGGGGTTGATATTGTTCATGGGTGCCATCAAAATGACCTTTCGCTAACGACCCCAGAGGCCTTGTTTGGACCTCCGGGCTGGAGCTACAATATTGATGGGAGGGGAGCAAGACACCTTCTTTGCCATTTCTAGGTCAAAATCTAGACTGAAATCTAGGTCAAATCCGTGACTGAGATCTTCAGTCCGTGACCGAAATCTTCAGTCCCTGACTGAAATCTTCAATCCATGACTGAAATCTTCAGTCCTTGACTGAAATCTTCAGTCCCTGACTGAAATCTTCAATCCATGACTGAAATCTTCAGTCCTTGACTGAAATCTTCAGTTCGCGAATAAAATCTTCAGTCCGTTACTGAAATTTTCAGTCCATGACCGAAATCTTCAGTCCTTGATCGAAATCTTCAGTCCTTGGCTGAAATCTTCAGTCCCTGACTGAAATCTTCAGTCCCTGACTGAAATACTTCAGTCCGTTACTGAAATCTATATTGTGGCTGAAGTCCGTTGTAATTTTTGCCGTTTTTTCCCCAGGGTGTACGCTTTGATCCCGACCTGCCTCAAACACTCCGACTAGAATTCGCCAAGAGCAACACAAAAGTGACCAAGCCGAAACAGCAATCTCCACAACCTGCCGCCACCCATCCTACCACATTCATGCTCGCTGGGCGTAAGTAACCATGGCAACATGTCATCTACGCTATGATTGGTTGTTTTTTGCCCGAAGTTTGAGGTTTTGTCAGAGACTCTGAGCAGGACTTAGTACTCAGGAATTTGCCTTGCTAGTATGAAATGCATGGTATTTTGGTTGTTTAATTCAAAACCAAATATGCCAAAGCCAGTGTGCCGTCCAAGAGTTGGATCTAAAATACCTCAAACTTCGGTGCCAGGTATGAATTTTAAAATAGGCGCATTATGTAGGACTATAAAAAATAACAGAAAACGCCACCTGGGTCTGTAGAAAATAAGAACTAGAGAAAATTCACCTGTCACATAAAATCACCCGTCACTCTTAAGTTATGATCACCAACAGAGCATGAGACCGTGACCAAACCATGCCACATTTTAGCAACAACCGATCCATGCCACATTTTAGCTTTACCCCTTCAAGGTCATTCACTTCAATTCCCTTTCAAAACCACTTTTCAAAATTTCACTATTTTTTTCTCAATTCGTCATTGTTTATGTCGGTTTAATACGTCATTATTTCGTCACCCACGATGTGTATGAATAATCCGTATGTCATGTTTTGTTTCGAAGAGTCATATCAATATAAGAAACTAACCTATGTTTGAATGTGACTTTCTGTCATTGTTCTAAGCTGCACTTTTCTCATTGACGTAAGGGACATCATGTTTGAGGCGTTGCCGTTGGAAACTGTTTCCATGGACACCTGTTGTTGTGGCAACTCGCTCACTTTGTCAGTTGAAAATAGCAATTTGAAATAACCCCCATGGGGTTTATCCAACAAAATTGGTAATGTGACCTTGGGACTGTGACCTTGGGACAAGGACAGAAGGTCAACTTTTTTGCATCTTTGTGCATCATGTAGTTGTTTTTGACTCGTATCCTGAATGTCAAAAAGTTATCTGTGGATTTATGACGCTGTCGTTCCTACTGTTGTTCCTAGATCATAGACTAAACCAGCGCATGCTTGGACAACCTCGTTCCCAGTATTACTGTTGTGTGCATGGTGCCTAGTATTACCAATGTGTGCTTTGAACCTCGTGCCCAGTCTTACTGTTGTTTGCTTCGACAACCTAGTACCTAGTACTGCTCCTTTGCAAGGTTGCTATTGCCTGCGATGTTTATGAAAAAACCAACTAGTTAGAAGTTATGCATGCACTGTGTACTGTAATAATTTCTTAAGATTTTTCATAGTGTTTTTACAATGAGCAGAATCGATAAACTTTCTAACATTTGCAAAGTTTTATTTTCTTTTTTGTGCTAAAAAATTTTTGCGTTGATTTTTTTCACCATTCACTTTTCACAATCACATAAAAAACATATTTAGTGTTTTTTTTCTAAACAAGGAGTAAGGTGCTATGAATGTGAAATTCTACAAATTCGTATTTTAAAAAAGTTGAAATCGAGACGCACATAACTTTAGATCTCCCTTCCATATATTTACTGAGTTGGTAAATGAATATAAATACAAACGCCATCTCTTTGTAATTTACGTATCAAAGTAACAACCTACCATATTTTTTTTCGTGACTAGGACCTGATGTATTTGTGCATTTTGTGCTCTTCTTGGGACAATTGCTGATATTCATAAGAGTTAGAAATGCTTTTACTAAAGATTTGCACAGTGAGGTCCAATGCAAATGTACTACAGTACTTGAAGTAAAAGCATTTACTAGGTTTTATGAATATCAGCCATTGCCTATTCATGTGTTGAGTGTTTGCGTAAGCTGTACTGTTTTTGTTGACCGGCCATGTCATGTACTCTGTGTTTTCTTGTCGCAGCAGTAATTACTGTTGTCTTCTAATTAACGACCTTTCTGGGGTTTACCATCTTAGCCACACTTTTGCTTCAATTAAGCCTGCCGCACACTGGAGTTATCTGCTGAGTAAAAAGTTAGTCGAGACCGTTTGCTCAGCAGATAGCTCGCGTGTGTGTGTATTTTCGGCGAGTTTTCTGTCTCACGTTTTCTGCCTCGACTGACTTTTTCCTCGGCAGATAGCTCCAGTGTGCGGCAGGCTTTAGGGTTAGGGTTAAACCCTTGGTAAATAAAAGTCCACCTTGGTATCCACAACCGTTATAACCCTAACCCTACTGTCTTGCGTCACGTCCCTGTGACCAGGGTCAATAATGCTATGGATTTGGCCCTGATAGAAAAATCTAATAAAAATACAAATGGCTACACCCCTGTAGTTGGATACTGTCTGGAAGACAGATCTGTTTCCACCCTGGAACATGGTGCCCCAGTCAGGTCGTTCCTTCAAAACCTAACATCTCTGCTTTTCAGTCCGAAAAGGGTCATTTTAAACAACACCGAGTGAAAGTAGACATTTACATAATTTATGCATTAATCATTTGCATAACGTTATGAATATTCATATCATGCTAATGAATTTTTTCAAACCTCCCCAGAAATGCCACCAGATGGTCAGAGCTGGATTCTCCCCCCAGGCATGTACCTCTTAGACTGTATGCAACTAATATCATCTTTCCGCCCGGCCGTGCCTCATACACGCACAATTTCAGTCGCTAAAACTTTTACTGAAATGTATCGTGTATTTCGCTCTGCCTGGTTGAAATGTACAGAGATATGCTTTCCCTTGTTTAGTTGAATGCAAGCCTACAGCTGTCCTCCTATCTGCCTATAGAGTTCAGGGCTCTTTCACCTAGCAACAGCCCTAGTAACCTGATGATTCACCTAGCAACCAATTGCTTTACCTAGCAACAGATTGATTTACTGAGGTACAGGTTGATTTGCCTAGTAGAGGTANCTCCTCACATTTCAGAAGACCTCGGTGCGGCCGCATTTTTTCCCGGTACGGAGGCGTGGTCCCACCACCCACTCGCTGCAGCGGCATACGCAGAACTGACGAGCCCGACTGCACTACACCATCACGCGGCACTTCTACAGCATCCCTTGGCACAGGTACCCGTCCCCAATATGTTCTAGCGAGTGCGTCAGTCGTTCCCTGAATTCTTGTCGCTACAATAGAGGGCAGCACATCATAACCCGGTCCTATAAAATGGATGCCTTTTGTGTGGGAAATTGATCAGGACCTGGATGTCACTTTCAATTCAATAGGAGCAGTCAGCCCCGCGTATTGCCAAAAGATGGCAGCAAAGTTCTAGCGGACCAATACACAGGAAAATCCACGTGATTGGTGCTCGATCAAGAATGAATGGGTCCGCTATATGCATTGAATTGGGCCGTAGTGACACCTATTGGTCAACTCACTGCTGTGACAATGTCGTTCTGTTGGGACTGAACCCTTGACTCAGAGGTGACGGGGACTGACGTCTTCACTATGCCGCCGCGAAATTTGGCATCAAAAACTGAATTCAGGGTTCGATTGGCGTACATGCACGTGTGAGTTAGAAATCAAATTTTTACTTCGAATTTGAAATCATGGTGTGACCTTTAAGAAGTGGTGTCAACGATGGTTGCACGTCATCTGCAGAGACCTCTGTTGGACACCCGGCGAATAAAATTTTATTGAAGTTCAATTTGAAAAAAAACTGCTAAATGTTGAATTAGAAAGAATCGGAATAGGTGGATAGTTACTCTGTTATTCTGGCTTCATAAAGGAATGAATTTGTGACTTCAAAAATTTACATAACAAATTCAGATTTATAAATGTGTCGCTGATTCTTAACCACTTAGTTTTGTGTGCAGTTGCTGAATAAATTGTGATAAAACTGTTGCTGTGATGTTTGAGTCCATAAAAAGATTCTGTCATCTTGAAAACATTGACAAACACCGCAAAATATGGCACTCACAACTCTCTGAATCTGCAGCAATGGCGAGCCTACAGAACCTGTCTGAAAAATAACCTCGATTTACTCATCAGTCTGTATCATTCAAGAAAACACCTGCCCATCAGCAAATCCTGGTGCAGATCCGTCGCATGGGACAGTAAGCCAGGGTGCTTTGTAGCTTGGGCCTTTACAAGGGCGAGTAAAAGACACCATCAACTCTCGCAAATTGAAACCAACAATCTTTTGTAAGGATTGGGCAGAAATCACACCTCAGAGCATTCAGCTTTCAAAATTTTTGGGGAGACACCCCTCCTCATCATGGGCTCCAAGCTTTAATGGCTGCCTGTGCCGACCATCCACCGAACACCCCTTTGGCAAAAAGTCCTGGCCTGCCCCTAAACACTCATGCCCTGACTTCACCAAACAGTGCAACAACACACAAGGTTCACAGAAACTAAACAATATTGCACAAAGTTGGAAATATTTGGCATAGTCACTAATACCCAGTCACTTAAATTGCAAACCACCTCAGACATCTCATCTCTGTGTCAATGGCACATACTGCATACCAATCCTAACGTTTCACACAAGAATTCGCTCAAACTCGCACGATTTTCTCTACAAAATCTTAGCGACAGTGCTGAAATCGGCCCCCTATATTCAGCTTCAGTACTAAAAATCATTCGTCAGAATCTTTCAAGATATTCTGCGCAAAATAGTGTCATGACTTTTCCACACAGGGTCACAAACCTCCGAAGAAAAAACATAATCCACTTCAGATGTCACCACGCAAATTACCGCCTTTATCGAACATAAAAATGGTGCTAGCAACTCACGACACACCTCCATTGAAGTTTATTGTTAACAAGTGCCTCACTCGTGTAAAAAGTTGCACAATATATCATCAACAGTGTCAACAAAGTCACGAAAATCACAATTTTGACGTCACCGTCAACATCCACCTCAGTTGCACTGCCGTCCGATCTGATCAGTGGGGGTGTGCTTGAACATGTTGAATGAAGTAAAAGCTACAATCCACACTGCAGTGTATTTGGTACCACATAACACAGCTGTTACTTTGAGCAACTGCACTCCCACTGATAACAAGTGGGGGTATATTTGATTGCAGTGACAGCTGTATTCAACATCACATGCACTTGCTGGTGTGTACAATAAGCTGTTACATCCGTCACCGCTCCCCCCACTGAATACAAGTGCTTATATTATTGGAGGGCAGCACTGTTCGCTCCATTTAGTCACGTTTAACCCTCACGAAATAGTTGTGCACAATTTTTTTCTCACAAGGAGTTTAGAACGCTTTATCTTGGCCCAGTTCTGACATGTTTAGGCCTTTGTTTATGACTTCAGGTATTTTAGATGTTGTTGTTTCAGAAAAGAAGGGGTTGAAAATTTGTCCGAAATTTTTGTGATGCCACAGTTGGTGACACCTCATATACATGTATTATCCTGTCATGAAAAATTGACTTTTGAAGTCTGATAAGTACTCATAATTCAGTTTTAAAAACAAGAGATGAATACCTAGGGTCTTCATATTTGTGACACATGTACCTCAAGACTTGCCATCATGGCCATGTGGCCCCTTCTTTTCAAGCCCCAGCTGTGTTTTCAGTTAAGCATTCAGAATGTCATCCGTACTCGCTTCTAGAGATATACACTTGGAATTCAATCCTGACTGTATCACCTTGAGACTAAGCCACATTAATATGCAAATGTATGTTAATGAGATGTGAATATGAATCAACTATTAACATAATTTATTCTGAAGCAGCATAATTTTTTGCCAATCTGATTTTTTGCCAGTTCTCATCATTTGGACAGATTTTCTTGTGAGAAATCATGTTTAAATGTTATAATTACCTCTTGAATGTTAATTAGGTAATTAACGATGTATTTTTAATTACCACAGGACCAATTTTCTGGCCACATGCCTTTTAACAAGGTTAGCAAGATGATAATGTTTACGTAATAGATTTTTGCAAAGTTTGCGCATTGATCTTAGACGTTGGACACCTGGTGTGGACGCTAACCTTTCCTGCTGACAAGCCTTTTTCCAGAAAATGTTGGTACGAATCCCGGCTCTCTCAACAGACCTTTCCAACAAAGACGGCGGTCTAACAGTTCTCACTGTTTGACATCTGAAGCTTAATACCATTCAATGGCCGCTGACATGCTAACCTGGCCATGTTAATCATGCTTGGATTACGAATGGCCATGACGTCATGTATCTCTTCCTTTCCTCTTGTAAAGTGATGATTGCCGATCTTGCGTACCAATATTTCCTTACAAAAGGCTTGCAAAACACCTCCACAGACCACTGTATGGCTCTATGAATCAAACTGCTGTCTGTCATATGGGAACTGGGTGTTTTCTTCAGTGTGCAGTCATGTCTCGCAGAGAAAATTTCACTGACATTTCGGTACATGTGACAACTGAGAATGATAACACACCTTTTTGCCTACAAAATATGACCCGTGACAGCAAAATGAGTCCGAATGCGCACAGAAGAAGACTCAAGATGAAACAACGTTTGTTGATTTCAGCATTGTCTAAAGTCTGGCAACATCTATCTTTGACCTAATGGAATGCGGAAGCTAGGAAATTGATCTTTGGATTTTCCACGGACCTTTAATCACACGCGGCTATTGAATGACCGGTGGACAACGCGAACAATCGGGGAACGACCACAAGTGATCGACAGGCATGATTATAAACCGCAAAGCACTGTCACATTACATGACTTCCGCATTCCATTAGGTCGAAGATAGATGTTGCCAGACTTTACCCATTGTGAACTTTGACTTTGCCATTTCTGAAATTGTTCTCTGGTGTCATCTTGGGTCTTCTTTCTGGCGCATTCCGACTCATTTTGCTGTCATGGGTCACAAACGATGTCCTGCCGAAGAAATCCTGTCAAAATTCCTTCGAAATGATGAACACCATTTGAGAGAAATATTGAAGTCAGCCGTTGACATATCTGAGCAACATCTCACAGTTCCCTTATGATTGACAGCAGTGGCTCTGCTTCTCAAGATCACCACCAGGTGGACATCAAATCAAATGCTGATCTTTCTGATTGGAAGAAATCCCACAGTGACAAAAACCTGTGATCGTCCTTGGTCTGATGTCCTGGTGGAACCTTGAGCAGTTATAACACACTGGCACAATAGAGGGCGCTCCTGACCACAGCCAAGTGAATTTGTATGACTTGAACCCAGTTCAACCAGTTACGCTCCAGCAAGCTTTGACACTGCAGTTCATCTTGTTAGTCTTGGAATTCCACTGGTGTATGCTGTAATGGGAGACTTTCCTGCCGTTAGAGGCCACCACCAGTTAGCGGTCCTAGAACGTCATGAAATATAACGTCACAGAGAAGAAGTGCACGCCACAACGTCATCCATAATGACGTGCAGGCTAGGGCTTACGTCTGTGATGTCAAATTTTGTGACGTTCTAGGACCGCTAACAGGCGCCCTCTAACGGCAGTAAAGTCTCCCATTGAATTGGTGACAACTCAGGTAACCACTGGAATTCCCTATCGGCCACCATTGGAATAGACGATTCTCAATTCCCAGATCTGCGCACTTCCGCCGAAATCTCAACCAGAACCTCGATCTGAATCCAGCTGACGTGACGCCATCCATGATTCAGCAATGGTCGAGTCTGGCACAACGTCTTTGACGTCACTGTCGTGAGGTTGTCTGCGTGACGTCATTCAGTTTCAGACCGAGGTTGTGGTTGAGATTTGGCAGAAGTGCGCAGATCTTTGTTGTTTACATCAATTTGAGGGCGGTCTATTGCACTGGCTACTGTTGTAATTCAACTTGCCTCTTTTCCTGGCAACAACTAGAGCACTCATCTTGCTGTTCACTTGGCTGTGGTCTCATATGCACTTGTAGGTCATCAGTAGATTTAAAGGGAGGTTGGGGGGGGGGGGTTGAGGAGTTGGGTCCAGTGGCTATGTTAACATAAAGCTGCTTGGGTTTTGCTCACTAGCACTTTCACATTGATTGTTGGAGGGAATTGGGGTGGGGGCGGGGCACCAGCACTGTACATAAAGTTACTTTCGGGGATTGGGGTTCACCAGCACTGTTACATAAGACTGCTTTGGGGTGGGGCTCCCCGGCGCTGTTTACATAAAGCTTGATTGGAAGTGATGTTGTTGCTGCTTGGTGCTCGCTGAAAAGGACAAAATACTCTCTAACTAGTGGTAACTTAATCTGAAGATGTAAAAAACTTTACTTACCATTTGGGAAGCTTTCGTCTAGAAGTAGAAGTCTGAGTTCTTGTCCTTGTGTTGGGGACTTCAGGTGCTTCTCCAGGCGAGAGAGTTACCTTCCACAAGTCGGCCATCTACGTGGTTGGGCAGTACTTGTGTCGCCGGTCGAGGCAAAAGTCACAAGGCAACGAGCAATGTTGAATTGCTCATAGAACCAACTTGCATGAGAAAGATTTCTTGTAGAGGACGTCTTAGTTGGTCTACACTGCCGGTATCTCGCTTGACCTGGAAGAAGACAAACAGTGGAGAATTATGGAACAAGCAAGTTCCATAATTTCGAAATTTTGAAGTTTTGAAATTTGAGTTCCATTCAACGTAACTGGTCTGCTTATCATGTTGTATCTTAGAACGCCACCTTTCTAACGATCCTTCTGATTCTATGCCCCGTTTCTAAAAATCCCTTGGTAGTTGTGTACTGCGTGGATCTAACACCCTCTGTGTGTCTTCAAGTGCAAAATAATCAAATTCGACATTTTCTTTGTGTGGTTTGGATTGTGATTGCCTGACTAACCAATAGGTGGTGTTGGCGTGAAGAATTGAACCTGGGACCTCGGTGGTGACAAGCATGTGATGTTGCCACTGCTCCATTCTGAGGGTAAAGTTGATTTCAAAGGACAGCAGAAACAGAAAAGAATTGGAAATATCAGTCGAATTGTGAAAGTGCATTGTGTTTAAACGTTAGTCTATGTTGAAAATATTTTAAGATGAGGAACTAGCAATAGGTGGCGGCAGTCTCTTAGTGTTTTGACACTGGAGTAATTCATAACAAAGTTGACGTCCTGCACATGCGTGAAGTCCGATTCGAGGTTGCCACGATGTCAAATATGGGACCTACTAAAACTGTGACTTCGTGCTATTGCCATGGTCTGCTTAAGTTGGTCGCCAACATTCTGGAGCTTGCACTGAAAGCTGGTCCACTCGCCAAATGGTAAAAGGCACGATTTCAACTTCTGATCAGAGGGGGCATGCTCAGTTGAAGTAATGGCTTGGTAGTGTGCTTCCAAGTAACTGAAGCATTGAGTATAGCAATTACTTCAAGCAGCTGCACTCCCATTGATTCTCAGTGATATCTCCACTGACAATCAGTGGGAAGACAGCCGATTGAGGTAAGAGCTCTATCATGTACTACTGAGCACACGGTAGTATAGAGTGAGGCTGTTACTCCCTTTGTTCATACCCCCCACCGATCTTCAATGTAGGCCTAGGTACTGCCTTTTACCTTTGGATAGCAGTGATTTATAGAGTGCTGTTTGCTTTCTTGTCGGCAAGTCACTCACTTTTTGCACAGCCACAGCAGCAATGGACAAGATTAAAAATTTCGCAACCGCAACATGAGTCACACAAACTTCTCGCGTCATTGTTTCACAATATCGCCACTGTCACCAACCCTACGCTGGACACAAGCTGTATACCTCAACAAACACACAACCTACACACTGCAGTGATCACCGAGATATTATACATTACGTTTAGTTATGATGTACATTACATTATGTATAATCACACGTTATTTTATGATTATACGTTACTGTACATTGCATTATGTAGAAGGTTATCCTCGACTGTAACGAATGCTATTCCAAGCTAACCCCCATGACATACAATGTAGCTACTGTTGTTACAAATACATGGTAGTTTCCCCGGTGGGTTGTGTGTGGTTTTACAACTACAATAAGTGGGGTGAGAAGGTGCTCCCTTGTGGAACTCCGACAGGAATATCCAAGACGACATACATCTCCTGCAGATGTTGAGAATTTTCTTATAATTATATCTATCTTAATGATTAGCCATTTGTGTGGAAATCATTTGGAGTACTGTATCTTGCGCTTTGATGAGAAATTTTTGTTATGTCACAAAATTTTGTCAAGTTCTCCAAAAGGGATTGTTTTCTGATCATTTCTTCAATTCTCCTTACAGCAGATGCACACCCCCCTTGTAGCACATCCAATGGCTCCGAGCCATGCCACTATGCCACACCAAATATCCAGCCCCCTATTGGCTAGCCCAGTAAACAACAATACCTCCCAGTCCGGAAATGCTCCGTGCTCAACTCTATTTATTGCCAATCTCGGCCAGAACTGCACGGAGACTGAACTCAAGGAGATTTTCCATCGGTGAGTAGAACACGTGTATTTTCTCGATGTTTCGGTGGATTTTGTTTCAGGATTGATGAAATATGGCCTTTTCCCATCTGGGGTGAGTAAACTACAGTGTGGAGCACAATTGACCTACCTTTATCTGCGTACCTTCTGCGTACGTCATGCGGAAGGTACGCTTCAATTCATTGTAATATGGTACGAGTACGTCGCACGTCTCTTCTGCGTGGCGTCCGCGCACCATGGGCAAATGACGTTACGTTTCACTGCGTGCCTTCCATGATGGCGCGTGATGTCCGCGGAAGATACGAAGACGGTACGCACACGACATGATGCTGCATGTGGTACGCGGATGGTACGTGGCACGAAAGGGAGGTCAGTTGTGCAGTGTACTGTACTTCAGCAGTTGATACAGATGAATCGTTGGGTATCTTGCTAGGCCTTATTTCGTGTACCATGAGCAGCAGGCCGCAGAAGCAGCTCTGCCCTCTAATGTAAAGCGCAGTATTTCCTTTAATGTACAGAGGGAAGATGGCCAATGGAAGTAGTAGCTTTATTGACTTCCACTAGTTACACTCTAATGTAGAGTAAGGCTCTTATTCCAGTTGGTCATATTCCCCTGGGCCGACCGCCAAGAAACTCCGATAGCACTAACAGTGACGAACAGAGAGGTATGCAAATGCCTTTTACCATTACAGAATTTCTCAGTTAGTGCTATCGGAGTTTCGTGTCCCTGATCTTTGAGTGGTGATACTGCCTTTCACCACTAGAGGGCAGGAGTGATGCCCATCTTGGTTGTCATTCTCTGCTCTTCATCTAATCATGTTGTGAGTTTGGCTACTGAAGTGAATTTTAAAAGATGCTGCAAGGATGTCTGGCAGCTTCAGCTCTTAGGTGCTGTAAAATTGGATGAGAAGAAGCAGATAAGGGCCAAGAAGTTGCTTAATCCTAGTTCATACTTTGAGGCACGACCATTGGCATCTGACGCACAATCAAAATCTGTAGGCCTACGCTGACATAAAAGCCAGTACTTCATTATGTCGGTGTCCAGATTTTGATCGCGCGTCGGACGCCGATGGTTGTGCGTCAAAGTATGAACTGGACTATAGACCGTTCTCAAATTGATGTAAACGACAAAGATCTGCGCACTTCCGCCGAAATCTCAGCCACAACCTCGGTCTGAAACTGAATGACGTGACGCAGACAACCCACGACAGTGACGTCAAAGACGTCGCGTCAGACTCGACCATTGCTGAATCATGGATGGCGTCACATCAACCGGTTTCAGATCGAGGTTCTGGTTGAGATTTCGGCGGAAGTGTGCAGATCTGCAAATTCGAGAATGGTCTATACTCTCTGGGATTGCAGTGGATCTCAAAACTGCCAGATATTCGCATGTAATTTCAATTTCAGGAGGTCTTCAATTTCCATGTTTTATCCATACAGATTCTCAATGATGAAGATCCCCTCAACATAATAACATGCCTATCCTATGTTTTATAAATCATGATACCTTAAAAAGTCATGTTCTATTTGAATTAAATGACAAATAAAGATATTTAAATATTTGGGTATTTAATTTAGGACAGTCAAACTGTGGCCTCACATGTAAAAACTCTCCAAGCAGCCTACACCCCTATGCACAGTGACACATTCAAATGAAAGAGGTATTCAACAGAATTTTCATTTGGTGCAGGAGCTTTCATATTAAAAAACACGTTCAAATGTTACATGGTAGCAGAGCGTAGTTCTTCGCTGTAACATGGTACCAGAGCTTAGTTCTGCTGTAACATGGTACCAGAGCGTAGTTCTGCTGTTACATGGTACCAGAGCATAGTTCTGCTGCAACATGGTACCAGAGCTTAGTTCTGCTGTTACATGGTACCAGAGCGTAGTTCTGCTGTTACATGGTACCAGGGCATAGTTCTGCTGTTACATGGTACCAGAGCGTAGTTCTTCGCTGTCACATGGTACCAGAGCTTAGTTCTGCTGTTACATGGTACCAGAGCTTAGTTCTTCAGCTGTTACATGGTACCAGAGCTTAGTTCTGCTGTACATGGTACCAGAGCTTAGTTATGCTGTACATGGTACCAGAGCTTAGTTCTGCTGTAACATGGTACCAGAGCGTAGTTCTGCTGTTACATGGTAGCAGAGCTTAGTTCTTCGCTATTACATGGTACCAGAGCGTAGTTCTACTGTAACATGGTACCAACTGACGAAAATGAACAGCCCCTTTTGAAATTGACCCAAGATGTTCAGTTCATGACACAGAGTTTATGAAGACGGGAAACTTTTTAGAAATTCTGTTGGATATCTCTGCATTTGATGCGCCTGGGGTCATAGCACAGGAATCCTCTCTCGCATGTATACACAATGCATCATACTCATTCATTTCATGTGAAACTGACAAGCACCACATGTACAGCCTTGTGCAAAAGTTAATATTCAGACATTTTTGTGGAGTTTCTATTTTTGCTTTTGAAGTACTCACTCACTGTTACTTTTATGTTAAGAAAATGAATTTAAATACAAGAATGGGCAAATTTCCTAAAATGACTGTGTTTTTATAAAAATTAGTGGGGGATAAAACTTCAGATAAATGCTGTACATGGGACTTTGTTCACTTTTCATGAAATGAACTTTATAATCATTTTAGTTGCCTTAAACCCTTTGTCTGTGTCTATGTAAACACTCGCACCTGTAGTTTGAGACTGAGCCAGCAGGGGGCCGTCGGTTTGTGGCAGTTTGTCACATTTCAGAATTGGAAAGAAATCTGGTTACATTCGCTGCAAATACTGGCTCCCAGCCTTGTAGTGCTTACGCCACTGATGTGCCAGGCAGACGAATATTTCTTTGTGGGCAGACAACTAAAATTGTCGCTATTCCTCAAAATTTTTCACTCGAGAGAAAAATTTGAACAAAAGTTGTTCCTTTTGATAACTTGGAGAAAACCTCTAGGGATTCTTCCTCGCTTTGTTCAAACGCAAAATAATAACTGCTTTAGGTTGGGGAGGAATTGGTGCATGTTGATCTATACTGGTGGTAGGGTTACTCACGCTAAATTGGTCACTGCAAGCAGCACAGTAAAAGTCACTTGGGGCAAGGAGGCAGTCCACTCGGGGGCAAGATAGAAGTCCATATGGGGGGGGGGGGG
>NMRB01000111.1:610559-637706 GCA_002633025.1 Notospermus geniculatus
GGGGGCAAGGAGGCAGTCCACTCGGGGGCACGGAGGCAGTCCACTCAGAGCAGTCCATACAGTCAGAGCAGGGCAGTCCATACAGGCAGGATGGCAGTCCACTCAGAGGCAAAGAGGCAGTCCATACAAGGGCAACGATACAGCCCACTCAGGGGCAAGAAGGCAGTCTACTCGGGGGCAAGGGGCAGTCCACTCGGCGGCTAGGAGGCAGTCCACTCGGGGGCAAGGAGGCAGTCCACTCGGGGCAAGGGAGCAGTTTATAAATTACATTTTGGAAATATCAACATTGGGGCTACTCAAAACAACTGACACGTCAACAGAAGATGTTCGTTCGTATCCAGGAAAGTGCCACCTGGTGGCTGGTGCTCAAACTGCAACTCTCTGCAGCCGGCTTGCTGCACCGTACATTATGTTACGACTTGTTTTTTCTTTTTCCTTCCCAGGTTTGTGGGCTTTAGTAGAATTCGTATGTACAACAAGGGGGGACCACCCGTTGCCTTTGTAGAATTCACGGTAAGTCACACTGAAAATAGGGGGCGCTACGGGGAGATGACTTAAATACGAATATTATACCATGGAGAAATTATTGACCCTTCAGATTTTTCAAATATTTTTTCGATTTTAATGGCCTCCTTGTTGGTATTAGTTCAAAACATTTGACCTGACAACATTTTTCTCAAGCAGATCGGTTTTCTTTTCAAAGACATGGTCTGTATTTATCGCAAAAAAACTTAACATCAATAATTTTACAAAAACTGGATTAAAATTTTACAAAAATAGTCGGGGTGGCGAACTCTTTGCCCATAGGTCAGTGGAGGGAGATTGAAGAATTGAGCAAAATGAGCCTGTAGGGTGATAACGTTGCTAAAACATGCTTGGGGTTGCACTGATTAAATCTGGTGTAGGCGGTTCTTAAATTTGTGAATTTGTTCCATGCATGGTGTATAGAGGGCGCATGCTGCAGTATTCAGTTCTTTCTCTCAGCATGTTTTTGGCCATTTTCTGTCGTCATCTTTGTACATGGTCTTGCCCATAGGTGTCGCTGTGATCTGTTGGTCAAGTGGTGTCGAAATTTTTCCAAAAAAACCTACCCTCACGGAGTTACATCAACTGGAATCGATCCCAACCCCCATGTTATAAATACTGTTCGTAAACTCCCAACTTATCACGTTTTAGCAATGACAAATCTTGGGAATGGTGCGCATTCGTAGGTTGTATATAAGTTGCAGAATCGGCTTTAGCAGGGTGATGGGTGCATATAAAATCACAACCGGTGCAACATGGTGTACTTTTAACCTCACAAACAAGCACGGACCAGCCGAGTGCACCCCAAGTTTATGTCCAATGTTTCACTGCTATTCCAATTCTCTCATTGTTGTCCTCCATTTGAACCACAGATTCATCGACGAATTTTTAACAAAAAATAAATAAAAATCGTGGAATATAACAGAAACACATAGGTATTCATTGGAAAGCGCTCGTTGAGAGCTTTCAAGATGTGTGGCTGTCTAGGAAAACCCGTCAGAAGTCACTGAATGATCGATCAACAAGGGCTGTCAGATTGCCTGTGTATTGATCTGCTACTGTTTACCTGTTACAAAGTACATTTCAGCTGTTGAAATGTGCGGGTTCACCAAGGCCATTAACACTTTCCTCAAATGCGACATCCGACAGGTTTTCCTAGAACTCCTCACATATACCTATGTGACAAGTTTTAGGCTCATTTCAAGTTTTAAAAAAAAAAAAATTTTTTACAACTATTGATACAAGAAATTGTTGAGAATATTTTAATTTACATCGAGTGTTTCGATCAACGTCGACCAGATGTACTAAATCTTTTTTGTTGCAATTCTGCAGCTGTAAAAAAAAAGTCAAAATATTTACAAATCAGTTGGTAGGAAGTATTTTAAATGTACTGTGGTTCAAAATGTCGACAACAATTTGGAGAACCATTGAATAGTATGCAAATCCCTGGCGCCACCTCTATATCACTCAGCAGACTACCTTCATGCACCCCCCTGCTTCATGTCGATCCTAGCACCGTGCCACAACTGTCAAAAATTAATGAAAAATGTCAAATCAGGTAATAATTCCAGAAAAATATCTCCGAATAGGTACAGGAAGAGGATCATGATTGTTCTTAGGTTTATTTCCCCCCAAAATATGTTTAATATTTCATTTTGAGCTGAATTGCAAAGTGGATAAAAAATGGACAGTTCAGCTTTAACTTTGTTCATTTTTAAAGCAGGACTGTACTTCAGTTTTATCAGTTGCACATGTTCTATTCAGTTACATGTGATTCAGTTGAATACCTGGTGTGTTGCGAATGTTGATACTGGGCAGTTCATCTTTAAAAGTTTTGATGTTAAAGCTGACCTGTATCATTTTCAGTGTCCATCCACATATGCATTTAGTTCAATACAGATAATATTTGCCATGTATTTGATGAATGTTGATTATTATGTGTACAAATTGACGTCTCTTTATGAATTTTTGTTATGATTGTTTTACTTCTGTTCTCAGGATGTAGGTAGCGCCACCGATGCAATGTCCGCTCTCCAAGGCAGGTTTTTATTGTCGTCAGACCAGTCGAGGGGTGGCATGAGGATAGAATATGCGAAAAATAAAATGGGGGAGGTAGGTATCACGTAAAAATGCAGAGCCATGTTGATGTAAAAAAGTAAAGTTTGTAATGTTTTTTCAGTTATTTTCACATTTACACTTGAACACTGAAGATGAACTCCCAACGAGATTGTCTCAAAAATTCTACCACTCTGTGTAAAATGGGAGATTTTTTCTGCCGTTAGAGGCCGCCACCAGTAAGCAGTCCTAGAACATCACAGAATCTGATGTCACAGAGAACTGCACCCCACAACGTCATCCATAATAACATGAGGCTGTGGCCTCTATGATGTCAAATTTGTGAAGTTCTAGACCCCTACTGGTGGTGGTGTTGTGTGAAGTCTCCCATGGGCATTAACGTGTAATTTAGAGATTGTGTGTAAGATATTGCACCCTCTTTTTTCCAGCCTTTGCGTAGAGAAGAAAACGGCACAGGGCATTCCCCACCATTGGCTCAGACGGCATTTTAGGGCGTAACCATGACGACAAAGCAATAAACGATACCTTCAACTTACGAAAACGTATGCAAAATATCTGCAGAAATTCAGACATGCTTTTTTCAGCAGGATCTAGAGGAGATGGATAAGTGGAATTTGGCATTTTTGCAAGAATTTCTGTAGAAATGTGGCATTTTTGGCGTCAATTTTGGTTGTAAAAAATTTTTTGTTTTTCCTAAGTTGAAAGAATCCGGGTTTGATAGAAATTGATGCCGACCATTAATTTCTGGCAGTGACAGAGAAGATTCCATTGAAAAATAAATTAGAATAAATTATCATATGATTATCATACATTATGGAGGAAATTCCATAATGAATGTTGAAAAAATTGTGCTGATCTGTAAATTTTTGTAATTTTCTTGGAATTGACCATCCCTCGCTGCCAGAAATTGAATTTGAAAATTTGTTTGTAAATTGTAGAGTAGTTTAGCCGTGTTTGTAAATGTGGCGTATAGGGGGCGCCGAATTTGTGAGGACCGGGTCTCAAGGGAGAATTTTACGATATCAGTGTTTTGTTTTTGCTCTATCGGCGCGCCAGAAAATGGCGGTCGATAGAGTTATATTGTTTTGTATTTTCTGTGTGCGATTATGAATGTTTTTTGGAAATAATGGTATATTTCCGTCCAAGTTTGGAGGCATATCTCATTAACTTTGTCCTGCACCCCCCTTGTTTGAAAATAGACTGAACTGTGTAAAGATTTTCTATAAGAATAAATTTGAGCGGGTCCATTTTCAAACAGGGGTGTCTGCAGTTAGATTCTCTGAGCATGAATTCCCTATGCAATTGTGGTGCAGTTTATCATTATTATTACGCACCTACACCCCTCCTTTTCAAAAATGGACTTGTTGGTTGAAGAGAGTTTCAATTTCAATTTGGGTTGGTCCATTTTTTGGGGGTGTCTGGTGGAAGCACAAGTCGCGCTTTCTCGGCATGGGATTGTAGAGTTGATCAAACATGCCTAACGGACGGGTTCATTGTTGTGTGGGTATGAAAATTGCTGTTGTCTGCAGAGCCCTCTATTGTCAGTCATCAAACGTTATATTGCACAAATACTATGGAGTTTATAAAAAACACACATTTTATTCAAAAAGTCAGGCTTTCTGTGTCCACTTAACATAAATTATGTCACTTTGCATAAATTATGCCACTTTGCATAAACTATGCCTCATTTGGATAATTGATGCATGATGTGAATAAAATTTATATATTAGTGTCCAAAATTTGCATAATGCATGCAAATTTACCCAGATGGTGTCAAGAATGGTTTACAAATATCGTCATTTTGTTGTTTATCATGTTGTTTGACACTTATTATTCATGTGCCACCACCAGGGGGCATTATTCTTACGAAATCCAAACATTTTTGTGATGTGAGATTGTGTCATATAAAAACGTGCATGTAAAAAGTTCTTGAAATATAAATTTGAAGTCAGGAATTGCAGACACTCCAATTTTGGTCTCCACACATCAGATCATTATTGCCAGCCTGATTCAGACATAGGGAGTTAATATCGTGATCTGCTATCGTCCAATCAACTTCAACCTCGTCTGCCATTTTGTAAATAATCAGAAATATGTCCAATTGCGGAGCGTCATTTGCATAATTTATGTTGTGATTTGCAGTTGAGCTGAAATTGTGAAATGATGGTTTATTTGACTGCAAATGTAACAGTCTCATTTCAAATTTTGCTTGTGAAAAACCGTTTTGTACGATTTCAAAATGTGAACAAAATGGCCGACTTGGTTATGATAATGACATTTGCATTTATGTGATCTGAATTATAAATATTTGTGTTAATTATATGTACACATATTTGCACCTGACACCCACTTGAAGTCAAAATGGACTGATCTGTCCCACTTACAATCAGTCCATTATTGACATTTTAGGGGTGATAGCTGAACTATATGGGACGACACCTCAAATACTCCTGCTTTTAGTACTTGTAACAAATATTCTGATTGGTTGAATTAAATGGTACAAGAGATCTGATTGGTTAATTGTGATACAGATCTGACAATTTCACTTTCGAACAGAAAATGCTAAGATTTTGTGAAAAAATCGCCGAAGATGAAAAAACGTTTTTTTGGCAATTTTGATTTTGTTCAATCGCTATAGTAACATTTTTGGAAAATTTGTCTCGTGTGTTGTTTTAGTGGAAGTTTTCGGAGTAGCGATTTCTCGTAGATATACTCACGTTGTTTGGCGTAGTGATATAGATATGTGACCCAGTGACAAGGCTTGGCAAATTTTCATTCATTTCTTCGGTCAATTTTTCATGGAAAGAACGTAATTGGAACAAAATTAACTGATATGACATGTGTATGAGATTATCCGAATGCTTTCAATGTGAAGATGGACACCAGGCTGCTGTGGAAATAGTTCCCTACAGTTTATTTACAGCAACGAATCAACCCTGGGTGATACTCGAAGATAATTCTTGCCAATAGAATGAGACTGAAGAACAAAAATGAAGCAATCCGATTGAATTTCTTGCCAAGGGGCCTTGCCAAACTTTGATTTAATTTTATGTGGTAATTTTGAAAAAAATCTTTTTTGGAAAAATCATCAACCTTTAAGTATTCATACCGGTAGTCATCGGAACATTTTTAGGTGAAAAAATGTTTTAAAATATAAAATCATTTGTCATCTTTTTGCCAAAAATAATGGCATAAAATCACGAAAAAAATGTCAAGTTTTGTCACTGGTTCTGGGTATTCTGGGATGCATGCAGGAAGGTAAATAATGTGTAAATGTGCACACTAATGGTCAGACTACTCTACTCGCTGTGCCGTGGCTGGTACCCAAAATCTTCACTAGGTGGCTCTCTTTACAAAAACGTACTCGGTACGTGATATGTCTGCAGGTGGTTGATTGTTAGGTTCGCCTCTACAGCCCTAAGATATAAAAGACGGTATCATCACAAATCGGTGGGGGTGGTTGATTGGAATAATGGTGTTAGTCTACACTGCAGTGTAATCTGTTGTACAGAATTGAGCTGTTACTTGAGCCGTCCTCACCCCCACTGGTCACAAGTGGAAATACAGCATTTTACCATCAGAGGGAAGTCAGGCCATTAAGTTCAGGGTCCATATTCATAAACATACTTAAGTCAAAGTGTGATACTTATCTTTTGTGTTGAACAAAGGATAAGTGTCACACTTAGACTTAAGTAGTTTTATGAATATGGACCCAGAGGACAAACAAACATCAACACAGAAGAAAGTTGACCTTGTGTTTTGAAAGGGTACAGCCGGCACTCACCCCTCACTAGCTCCACCTATATCTCACTAACAACGCTGTCTTATGTATGTGATGGAACTGATCTGTGAAGAGCTGTTTTTCTGGGGTCTGGCCACGCATACTCCGTGCACTGCCATCTCCTTTCACGTCAAACTCCACCTTTTCAAAAGTACGTTTGTAGCGTTTAAAAAAATCAGGATTTTTATGTACGCAAATCTTTCCATTGCTGAATACATCTTCAAAACGAGGAATTATGCAAGCCACGTTTAACTGTGCCATTCCACATTTTAGGCTAAACCATTTGTTGGGTAAAACTTCGGCTTTAGTCTAATACCATTCCGACTGCAACATTTGCCTAGTGTTGTGCATAAAACATGTAAAACGTGGACTATCAATGCAATGGAACCAAACTGTGATATGAAGATGTGTATGAATGATTTGAATGACCTTGACCTCGGAGGTCAATGACCTTGAGTTGTGACCTTGACCTCGAAGGTCAATGACCTTGAGTTGTGACCTTGAAATTGACTGCCAGACCTTGCCACTTATTAACATAAACAAAAAAAACGTCCAATGAGGTTGCAGAGCCTCACTTGATTAGAAAATGCACAGTTTTATATTGTAAATTTCACTTGCGTGTTGTCGTATGAAACGGGTTCTTTCCGATGGAACCGGAACCATTCAGATATGCAGTATAGTGTTTTCTTTCTGAACTCGGAGAGAAAATGGGCAAATTAGCATAATTTATGCTGTGTCTGGCTCATTTGCATATTCTATGTAAATTTACAATGATACTCAGTCCAAATAAGGGTGTACAAAGCTGCTTACAAGAGATCACATTTCATTAAAGATGCAAACTGTTCATGTTATTGTTTAGTTACACTTTTGTCCATAGGTGGCTCCACTGCACATGAAGATGTGAAATATTTTCAAAAATTCGCAAAAATTTTATCGAAGTTTGATAATGAGTCCCGTCAAATTTGCACCTGCACTCTCAGCATCTCACTTCCTAACACCCCTAAAATGACTGAATGGATCAGTCCAATATCTGAATGATCCATTTCAAGTATTTTAGGGGTGGAAGGTTGTCATGTCTATAACTCTACTTCATTCCAAAGTGCTTATGTATTTTTTTTGCAATCGTATTTTGAATACGGTTTTATTTGCTTTGGTTTAGATCACGTTTATGCTAATTTCTGTTGAGATGTCATGGACCTGCGTGTAGATGTCATCAGAATATGTGGTGATGTCATCAAAATATGTGTACTGTAGACCTCATCAGATGATGCACTGATAATACCAGACACCATCAACATTGCTGAGTCATCTCATGGTGGTGTCACAGAATTCGATGATGTCATCAGTTGTACTTCACAATTTGTGATGATGTCATCAGTTGTACTTCACAATTTGTGATGATGTCATGTGCACATCTTGATGAGGTCATCAAATGTTGTGCCCTTGCATGTTTTGTCCACTTTTAAACATTTATAATGCCTCTGCTTGCAAGTATTTCTGTAATAATACTGTGGCTGGGATGGTTGATTTTGGGGGATGTATCAACGAACGTAATTTTCCAGAGAATTTAGCCATAAAATCTGCAAAGCTGCAAATTCTGTCTGCAATTTAAGATCTGTAACTTTGAGGGTATGCACCGATTCCAATTTCGGCAGCAAATTCATTGACCTGTGTAAATTTACTTAAATGTTTAATTGCTGCCCCAGATTCCCACAATACCGTAAGATGCGACGCTAAAATTAAGTAGGCCCTATCTTGGCTTAGCGATTTGGGCCATGTTTGATATTTTTGCTGTGATAATGCGCAAAACCTGATGACAAATGGTGTATGTGTCAAACTCGAATTTCAAAGGTCTGATCTCAATGCCACCTTTAGACCTACCTTCCACGTTCATTGGTACATTCGTCAAATTTCAACTCATTTGCATATATCAATATTCGTGTATCAAAAACATTCCAAATTATGAATATCAAAGACATGTATACATATTAATATTATATCAGCAAATATCGTGGAGAGAAGACGTCACTCTTGTGCGTGAAGCGCACAGGACACAAATTTGTTAAGCAATACACTTTCTCACATGCTTAGACATTATTGGTAGTTCACCTGAGGTCAGAGGTCATATGCAAATAAGGTCAAGGTCGGAGAACGTCCCCGAGAGTTAAACTGTCGATGCAATCATCAGCTCTAGATCTAAAACTGCACTTATTAAAAAGGCACTGAATTAACCTTTGAATATAGTTGTGACCTTGACATTCTGTGACCTTGACCTTCTGTGTCCTTGAACTCAGTTTAGTTTGCCTCTAACTTATTCTCCAGTTGATCCATACATATCATAATGAAATTTTTCGGTGAAGATGTCAATTTTTGTTTCGTCTTGTGTGTGATACTCGTGCCAGATTTTATGCCGACCCAGGTTGCCGTTGCCATGGTTACCATCAAGTGGGTTACCGATGGCAACAGGAGCACTTCTATTGGCTGTTTCACCGAATGCCTTCTAGAGAGAGTTGTAAACCATGACGTTTTTTACACAAATTTTAACTTAAAATTTGGCCAATAGGAGGCAGCTATGAATATACAATCAGGAACAGTGCATGCCACGCTAGAAAGACATTTGCATAATGGCAACATATGCGAAATTCGCCAGAGCTGTTTCTTGGTTGTAGATATTCATTAGCGCCACCTTTATTCAGTCATTGAAATGCTCCTAACAAGACCAATCTGGGTCGGTGAAACCCGTATGCAACAAAAAATCCATCCGTGCCCAACTTCTAATACTGACACCAGGGGGCGTTGCTGAACCACATCCTGGGCTACAATTTGTAACGTAAAACTCTGATTTGAAATTAAAGATTGTTTATGAAGTCCAAGCATTTTCTGATGCAATTACTTTATTTCAGTCCTTCAGGAAAATAATCAGGCATTGAACCGGCCTTCGTTTGCTCGAGGATGTATTCCCAGAGCCATCTGGTGTCCGTATTTATAGTTATTTGCATGTATATTAAATGTCTTTTGCCAGGGACTTTGTAACGCGGAAAACTTTTTATGAGCTTTGGTATAAAATGTTCTCATTTTTATTGGAGTCAATGGTCAAAGATTGACTAATTTGCATAAATTATGTAAAACAGATGCAAAGTATGATAATTTATGCATATTTTTCATTGGTGATTGGCTTCTCCTGTACATAATGATTAAGTATGTTGTGAGATAAATCTTTGTATTGCCACAGATAATATTATTACCTCTTGTAAGTTCAGATAATTTCTGACGTCTCCTTTATCTTCAAGCATATCCAGGAAAAACACAAAAAATAATCCCAAAATTTATTAAGGTGTTATAGACGATTCTCGAATTCGCAGATCTGCGCACTTCTGCCGAAATCTCAACCAGAACCTTGATCTGAAACCAGCTGACGTGACGCCATCCATGATTCAGCAATGGTCGACTCTGACGCAACGTCTTCGAAGTCACTGTCATGGGGTTGTCTGCGTCACGTCATTCAGTTCCAGACCGAGGTTATGGTTGAGATTTCGACGGAAGTGCGCAGATCTTTGTCGTTTACATCAGTTTGAGAACGGTCTGTTTGATTTTCATTTTAATACCATTATTGCCAGATACTCAAAAATATCCAGAAATAACAGGTCCTGGATTTGTTTGAATCTTGTCCAAGGGTTAGTCAAAAATAGGAATCACTTGTGTTCCCTGTTGAGTTTGGCACCTTTAGGTCCAGCAGAGCACATGGCATATTCAGTCCTGCTTTTATAATCACCCATTTGATTTCTGATTTTTTTTGTCACCCAGCTTACACTTTTCATAATTTATGCAGATGATTTGCATATTCATGAGTCTATCTGTTTAAGCTTTAAGTAGACGAGCACTTGTTGAATGGAGGTTCTCAAATTATGACAATCCTAGCTAGAGTGCACTCCCGTGTTTTTCAATTCAAAAAAATTGCACCTGAATAATCTGCATAATCAAATAGCATGTCGTCAAATTATCGTGATCAAAAACGTTGTACTTAGCATCTCAAATTTATCCAAATGACTTATCCCACCGTGCTAATTTGCATATCACCATGGCATCATTGGGTGCTATGGTAACCATGACTTCTCACATTTAATTTGTATGATTTTCGTAGTAACACGGTTGCCATGGCAACCATCACCACTTAGGACCTCAAAAGCTAGGAATGGACGGATGACAGTTTCATGTTTTATTTTCTTTGCATTTGTGTTTATTTTGACCAACAGGGTAAGGAGATTTAATGTTATTTAGTTTTGTTGATATCATCCTGTTAAACTACGCCTAGTGATTTGCATAATTTATGCAAGGGTGTTGTAATTTGCATATTATGCAAATTTGTGCATTGTCCAGATCTGGATCTCTGATACTCATTTCAGTTGTCATGCATCATGTACTTAATAGTTTAGTTGTATCTCATTATGGACTAATTTGCATAATGTATGCAAATGGTATTGCTTATTTGCATAATTTATGCCTGAAGCTTAAACTGAGATTACATCAATAATGTGCCTGTGCTCTGCTGCTGAATCTCCATTGCCTTCATTCTCTGTTACTTCAAAGTCCTAATTTGCATAGGACGTCCCCTCATTTGCATAGGACGTCCCCTCATTTGCATATTTATCAGCATGGTTTAAAATTACAATACTCTTATGGTTGGTGACTGTATTTGGGTAGATCAAGTGATCATCATTTTGCTGTATAGTTTGATCTGAGGTATTGAGACAATGCCAATGTTATATTCTGGATTGGTGAATGATTGGGCTGAATTTGATAAAAAATGTAGCAGATTGAAACAAAATTGTAATGGTTCATGCTGGTATTGAGGTATCAAACTGTCAAATTTCCTAACAGTACATGAGATTTGTGGAATGAAGTTAAAACCATCGATAGGAAAAAGAGACAGCATTTTGTTGTTCCGGGGAAAAACATTCCAAATACGGTGTTCACATGGTGGTTGCTAGGGAAGCGCTCTTGCTACAACAGTTCTGTTGCTATGGCATCACTTCTGCCATGGCAGTGCTGTTGCCACAACAGTCCTGTTGCTACGGCAACCAGCATGATGTGTGACATCACTCGGCACCAACCAATCAGTAGAATTGTTTGATATATCTCAGTATCTTCATGAATGGTTTGTAAATTATACTTGCCCGCAAAAAAATGTTTCTTCAATTCATTGATTGTATATAATTTTGATTTTTTGGAAGGAATTCCAACGAATTATACCAGGTTTTGGTGAAGATTAAGATTTAAAGATATAATTCTCCCTAGTGATCACTTATTATGTAAAAATATGCAAATTAGCAGAAGCTGGTAAGGTGGATTTTTGTGAAAAGTTTTGCAATTTTAAATCAAGTTAGACAGAGTGGTATCTCTTTTTCAAAATATTTACTTTCTTCTCGTCGGAGTTTCGAGAATTGGAAATGGCTGCGTAACGGTTTCTCTTACACTTAAATATTCATCGGGCAATAGCAAACTTAATTTGCATAATATATGTAGAGTCTGTACAACCAAAAAGAGGCTAAACTCATCAGCCCCCAGGTTTCAGCAGACGGTATCTTCTGCGGAAGTTTTCTAAAATCCTTGAGAACGAATTGGAAAGAATTTGAAGAAACATTCTTCAGATGGTTGATAGGAACAAACTTTCTTCAAATATTCTTAAATTAGTTCCGTAGGATGTGAGAAAACTTTGACAGAAGATGTCGTCTGCTGGACTGCAGCGGTTGGTAGCTGATACTGATAATATCCTGTTTTTGTTCTCGGTAAAAATCCTTATTCAGTGTATCTTTTGGCATTATTGTCAGTGAACAATGTTTGCTATTCGTTTATGGGTTGCTATGATGTTTATGCTGGTTGCTATGGTAACATATACCAAGGTAACTCTATGGTAACCCTTCGGTCGTTATGTATACTTTTTTGAGTTGTATTGCATTTACGTCGTCTCAACAACAGTTCATTATGTTTTGTGTGCAAAATTTATTTTGTTTTAAGTATAACTCCTCCTCTCAATCATGTAGTTATAAATATTTGTGCCCATATACGTGCCCCTTTTCTATATCATTTGCATAATTTATGCAAAATTTTGAGATATTTGCATGATTTATGCAACATTTTGTAGAATTAGCATAATTATGCAAAAAATGCTTTAGATACAATTGAATTAAAAATTGCATAAATTATGTTAAATACTTGACTTTCAACATATACATAAAATATTCTATAGGTTTTTGACAATAAAGTAATTTGAGAATTTGAGACTTGTATTGTGGCCATGTGGGTACATTTTGTCTGAATCTGTAAGTTAATATCAGTGGTCGTTTCTATCGCAACGGTTTCCTTTTAGAGCCTATCACCCATTGGTTGATTATTCTGTGGAAGAGTCCATTTCTGTGTCATAGGGGTGAAGGTGAGGTAGATTTTTTGAGGCCGTCTCCAGTAGAAGCAGGCGCTTGTAGCAACAGCAGAAAGAGTTTCAAAGCTAAACGAATAACACTCAGATGTATTTGACACTCCCTTACTTGAAATGGGACGATCGCTTGCGACAAACGCCTGCTTCCGCTGGAGCTTGTCACATTGTGCTTTTGCTAACCCTGATGATTTCAATAATGTGTGATTTTGCTCCTAACTTGAAATTCTGTAAAGTTTGATGAATATCTAATATGCTGTTGCCATAGCAACAATTAATTATGGTTGCCTAGCAACCATGTTTGTAATGATAACCATGGTGACGCCATTATTGCTTAGAGATGCATTTTTATCTTTTGACTTTGATTATTTTGTATATTTTGGCTCGGAATCAAGATGTACAGATTTGGGGGATTGTGTGCTGCTCTTTTCCTCCGTTGCTAAGGAAATAATACCATCGCTATGGTGATGCATCGTTGCTATGGAAACAGGTGAACTGTTGCTATGGAAATGCTTTGTAGTCAGCATATCAAAGACTCTTGCCACCGATTTATGATGAACGATCAAATGTTGCATTCCGTTTCATGCCAAGTTTGTCATAACTATCTGTACATTTCAAATGCTTTGGCATATTTGATGCACAGGTGACAGTGACAATGTTTTGGATGATACGGATCTTACTCTTTTGTGTGCAATTGGGTTTTGCTCAAATGCCTTTGGTTTTGGCAGCCATTTTGTGATGTCATATTATGCATGTACATGTATGTAAATTTCAGGCCATGCATAGCAATGTACAATACAATTGGTCGATATGTTGCTACTTTTCTGGATTCAAATCCATGCTGTAAATGATAGAGGGTGTACTCGGTAACAAGAGGTTACCATGGAAACATGGGGTCAGAGGTCAAGGCCGTGTTGAATCTGCACAAAGGATGTGCATGTATTATTTCCCTCAGAATATCCTCAGTTTCCAAATGATCACCTATAGGTGGCGTTGGCGTCATTCCGCCCGATTTCGATGGCAATAAATCGATGTTTGTAACATTTTCTTCTGGATTTCTGGCATTGTGGATTAAAAGTTCTGTAACTCTGGGATTCCTTCGTATTTCTGTTGAATGGTTGGTGGAACTTTGTGTGTAGCAGATTTAGCTTCTATCAAATGCTTTAAATCAAACTATATATACTGTAATCGTTTTATTCGTGAAGGCGCTTTCAATAACTTGAATCTTGTTTTTGTTGTGGATGTTTGCAACATTGGGTGGAATGATGACTGAAAAGGGATGTCCTTATTACAGAGAAAGTCCAGTATATTCAGGTGAATTCAGTATATTCACGAATTGTACCAGGAAAGACCCCAGGTTTCTATGGAAACTTAACCATCCTGTCTGTAATGGCTGAAATGCTGCACATTTTGCTGAAACCTCACTTGTAATTTGACCTTGACCTCAAAGGTTGTCATGGCAACACAAAATGGCTGCCTTAGCAATGATTTCAACTGTTTCAATGGCTAAGATTAGTTGAGTAGGAATAAATTTTTATTCATTCTTTGTTCTTTATATATAATAAAGTGATATCATGTAGAAAATAAACTGGTATTTTAGTCTCTTTTCTCCCCTTCAGGTGGCGCTCTTTTTCCCCAGTAAGTTCTGGACTTGCGTGGTTTCAGAACTAACACCATGTTGTGCTAAAACCACACAAGTCCAGGACTTGCGTGGTTTCAGAACTAACACCATGTTGTGCTAAAACCACGCAAGTCCAGGACTTGCGTGGTTTTAGAACTAACACCACATTGTGCTAAACCACACAAGTCCAGGACTTGCGTGGCTTCAGAACTATTAACACCATGTTGTGCTAAAACCACACAAGTCCAGGACTTGCGTGGTTTCAGAACTAACACCACGTTGTGCTAAAACCACACAAGTCCAGGACTTGCGTGGTTTCAGAACTAACACCACGTTGTGCTAAAACCACAGAAGTCCAGGACTTGCGTGGTTTAATAGAACGAACACCACGTTGTGCAAAACCACACAAGTCCAGGACTTGCGTGGTTTCAGAACTAACACCATGTTGTGGTAAAACCACACAAGTCCAGGACTTGCGTGGTTTAATAGAACTAACACCACATTGTGCTAAACCACACAAGTCCAGGACTTGCGTGGTTTCATCACCTCCGTCGCGCTACGCCCCCCCTTTCCGCCAATCCTGGATCCGGCCCTGTATATAGACACGTGACGAAGGGAGCGAGCACTAGAACCCCTGATGTTCTCATGATGGGGAGAGGGGGAAACTGCACCTTTGCAATTTTTCAGCCAAAATAACTCCTCAGAGATTGTATGGTATAAACATCAATTAAAGCTATGACAGGTAAGGTGCAATAGGCCCTTTCACACGTTTTTCCACAGTGGCGCGTCAATAGGCCTAAGGCCTAGCTTTAGTATCAGTTGGTCCCACAAGCTAACCCCCTATGACCAAGGTTTTCCTTTTCAGGCCGATGCGCTGCTGCCATCTACATTCTGGTAGCTGAACTAATTTATTTCCCAATTCCCCTTCGGAACGTCAAAGAGACCACAGTAAGGATATATCGATGACAGACGACCAACCTGTTTGATCAATTCGTAACATGGCCGGGAATAAAAGTTCTGTTTGAAAGTTTCATCGGATTTATTAAACATGAGTACATCACAGGTAAGTTTATTTACTACATTTTGGTTGCGTTGATGTCGATTTTTGAAATACTTTTAATAGTTTTGACGAACTGCGAAATAATATCTGTCCTTGGTGTTTGTTGACAATCTTTTACTTCGGGTTTATTGTGTGGAGTGTCCGGTGATGGTTGAATGAACATGTCATGTCGTGGGCTTATACAATGTAGGCCTATAATGTGGTGTGTGATTGAAAGCCTGCGTGTGTATCTTAGTTGGGAACTAAGGCCTAAATCCTTGGCCTCTAACACAAGGTAGACCAATTCTACCATTATGCCCACCTGTTGGGCATGGTTAGACTGGTCTCTTGTCCTTGAGCCGCTCCGCAAATACGGATTAGCGGATAACGATTAGCACAGTGGCTCAAGGACAAGGGACCAAGTCGAGCGCGTGGCATTCTCCCAGAGCAGGGTTTTTACCTCGTTCCTCTTCATCCACTTCCACAAACGCTGAAGAGGAGCAAGGTAAAATCCCCGCTGTTGGAGAATGCCAGTGATCAACTGTGCTGTGGTGAAGAAGGAATGGAAGTCCTCACTTGGAATATTGGTCGTAATATTCTGTCTTGTACTTTCAGAGTCCGTCCAGTTTCTTGCCTTGTGTCTTTCTACTCATACTCCAAGTTTTGGGGGCCAGCTCGCTGAGTGCAGGCCAGCCATACGTCTGCCAAAAAACTACATAGTAAGTAACAACGATAAGTTGGCTTTCAGGCCCCAGAACAGATACAGGGCCCTCTTGCCCCTTCCTCCCCCAGAGCCAACCAAAAACGTGTTTTTCATGCGGATTTTGGGCAAAAAACAGCGAAAAATGTCTTCTGCTCCCCCAGAGAGGCTTTTGCCCCCCCCAGAAAGCTATGGCCCTGGGATAACACTGGACATGGCAGACGGCATCTTCTGTCAAACTTTTCTCACATCCTATGGTATTGATTGAAAAATATTTGAAGAAAAGTTGTTCCTATCAACCATCTGAAGAATGTTTCTTCAAATNAGTGGGGGGGGGGGGGTAGACTAGATGTGAAAGTGGGGTAGTCCTATTGCGTGAAGATATGTTGAGTCATGGATACAGTATTATAATACTTCCATGGTTGAGTTGTGTGGTTCTTCCTGGTGGACCTTGACGACAGCTTTTACATGTATTTCATGTGGGAAGTCCCAAATGAAAAATCACTTAAGTCCTATTCATAATCATATACCCTAAAAAACGGGGTTATGGGTGGCTAAGTTCTGGGCAGGGGTGGGCAGATCCTGAAGTACTTAGCATTGATATATATATATAGGGCGGTATTCCAGAAGCTTCCTTACACTAAGGTTTACCTTTTGCTATTGTTTGAAGGGCAGAATACAAAAGCTTAAGTGGACCTTAGAGTTATAGGAGGTTTCTAGAATACGGGCCCAAGAGTGAACCTCCCTTTGTGGACACCTCTACCAGGAGGACATCTATCTATTGAGAACATACATTGTACAATTTCAGTCCCAAACTTGTCATTTCTATTATTTTGATCTCTAAAATCAGGACACCTCTCAATTAAGGACAGGACCGGTCAGTCCCAGAGGTGTCCTTAATAGACAGGTTCCACTCTATTCCTCATGCGAGGACTTTTCCACTCTCTTGTAATATTATTATTGTATATTCAGTTGATATAATATTGCACGAGGTCCGATATAAATTTTTCTTTGAATTTGAATTTCCAGTTACAAAGCATCAAAAAGCCAAAGTTACAAGCAGCCTTTCAGGATTAAAACTTACACATGGTGCTGGGCCGTACCTCCTCGATGTACAAACTATCTGTGAGTATACAACAAAGCCCTTTCATGGTGCAGCGTCCGTCGTCGTCATCATCTTCCGATGTTATCCGTTAGCAGGGCACGTTTCGTAACCACTCGGGCTATTGAACTGAAACTTGGTACATATGTACCCCTACGTCAGATTACCTGTGACAGCAAGTTTCAGTCAATTTGATTGTTGGCTTGGCCACTAGGTGGCCAAAATTGAAAACACAAAAAGTGCAATAACTTCTGACTGGATCATCTCCATGTTTTTATCATAGGTACATCTAATAAGGATACATGACCTAACTGTTTTTGATTTGACCTACATCTAAAGGTCACAGAGGTCAAAGTACAGAATTTTGCCACGATTCGTAACCACTGGGGCTATTGACCTGAAACTTTGTGCATGCATATGATACCCCAAGGTCAGATGACCTATGGCACCAAGTTTCGGTCTGATTCGATTCTTGGCTTGGCCACCAGGTGGCCAAAACCGAAAAACAATTCTCACCTGAATGTGATGTTTCCCTTGAATACATTGACTTGACACTTGCCATTCACTCTTCTGGTTCATAACCTAGGTGAGCACATGGTCCATGGACCATTTCATTTTCACTACCTGAATTTATTTTGTCCAAAACAGGAAACATGGAATATAATTCAGAAGTATTTTGTAACCATTTCACATAGGTATTCATAAGAATGGACTCAGTAACAAAAGTACCCTTTGGCCTTCCATATTCCAATCTAGAAATTCTTTTGATACCGAAAGTATTCAGTTTGGTGGTTGGCATGTCCAAAAGTCCAAAATAACATTGAATGTAAACAACGAAGTCATGATACATATCTTTAAGGCGAGAAAGCCTGTTTTATCTGTATCTGATCACCACAGATTTTGATAAAGGCGCCGCTCCACGTAACAGTTTTTGTCCCCCGGAGCCCTCGGAGGGGGACTTGAAAATACCGGCCGGCCGTGCGCCTATGCCGCTCGCCGCTCGCCGCTCGCCGCTCGCCACTCGCCGCTCGCCGCTCGCCGCTCGCCGCTCGCCGCTCGCCGCTACTAGTCCCTTCCGCTCTATAACTTAAGAACGACTGAAGATTTTGGATTCATATTTGGTGGAGGGATGTATCACGGGCCAAAGGTGTGTCGCGTGAAAGAATCGGCCAAATCCGATTCTCCACTTTGCCACCAGGGGGCCAAAGGCCAAAGCACAAAAACTGCGATTACGCCTTTAATACTCAACGGAATTTCACAAAATTTTTATGGTAGGCTCATCTAGCAAGGGTACATAATATACTCTGCGGGTTTTCAATTTAATTCATTTTTCAGCCCTGTAGGGGGCGCTTTGCAAAAACCACATAAGTTCCCTTCCTCTCTGTAACTTCTGAACGACTGAAAATTTTGGGTTGATATTTGGTGGGGGAAGTACCATGGGCCAAAGGTGTGTCACATGAAAGAATCGGCCAAATCTGATTATCCACTTTGCCACCAGGGGGCAAAAGCTGAAACACAAAAACTGTGATTTTGCCTTTAATACTTAACGGAATTTCATCAGAGTTTTATGGTAGGCTCAGCTAGCAAGGGTACATAATATATCATAGGATTTTAAAGTTTAATTGATTTTTCAGCCCTGTAGGGGGCACTTTGTAAAATCCACAAAAGTTCCCTTCCGCTTTGTAACTTCTGAACGACTGAAAATTTGGGGTTAATATTTTGTGGACGGATGTATCATGGGCCAACGGTGTGTCGCGTCAAAGAATCGACCAAATCTGATTTTCCACTTTGCCACCAGGGGGCCCAAAAGCCGAATCACAGAAACTGTGATTGTGCCATTAATACTGAATGGAATCTTCAAAATACATGACCGGCGGACTTGCACCCGGGGCGACGGGGGACGTTCAATGCTGTGCTTGTCTACCGAAAGTTTGCTGTCAGATAGTCAATTATTGCTGTCGTACAGTAATGTATGACAGCAGTTATTGCTGTCTGACAGCAATTATTGACTATCTGACAGCAAACTTTCAATAGAAAACTGTCACGTGGAGCGGCGCCTTAAGAATTTGCATGTAAGTCTGTGGTGAAAATCAGAACGTTGCACCATGATGGATGATTTTTTCGTTGCCTGCCATTTTACCCCGGATTTTTCTTGTTTTCTAGGATGAGATATCGGACAGCCTACAGACAGGTGTGGGAAACCAAGTCCAAGACGGTGTATGAGTGTTGCCGTGGTTACGCCAACGCCGGTGGAGTATGCAAACGTGAGTTAAAGAATCTAGCATTGGGGTGGATCCAGGGGGCGCTGCAGGTACTCGCCCCCCCTTTTGGCCAACAAATCCATAAAATCGTCCATGAAATTCTGGAATTTGGAGCAAATCATTGAAATTCACAATTTCAATGTTCCTAACACAGGGCACCCCCTCTTTTCCCAACTCCTGGATCCACCCCTGTAGTGCAATAGAATTCAGCCAGATGGGTGGAATTGCCCAAAACTTGTTTTGAAGACAGAGGGTGATATGATTATAAGTATTGAATGCTTATGCCACACAAAAAATTTCATTGTTAAAGGAGCACGGTATTGGATCTCAAATGCGTTATTTGACTGCCGACGTAGAGGGAGCCACCTTGTGGCAGTAAGGCGAACTACAAAAAATGCATTACAAAATGTACGTAGTAAATCCAGTCAATTTGCCGAGAACATAGTTAGTCCCTGGGTTGGAGAGAGTGGTACGGTGGCGCCAGCTGTCGAGAAAAAGAAAAAATGGCAATACCGTGGTCCTTTAGGCCCTTACATAGAAGTATACAGTATACAAAAACGCCGGTGAACAATGGCTTCACGGTCGTGAATCCATTTGAAGCCTTTGTTAACCGCCGTTTTCGTATACCGTATACTTTTATGTGATAGGGGCCTTAAGGCCTACTGCCAGCCAAAGAGAGTTAATATCCTGTTGATTGCCTCATCCCTCAACGGAACAGAAAATAGACCTAGGCCTAACAGAAAGTTCAACAACTTTGAGATGTTTTTAAAGAGCTATTTGAACTGTGAGGAATCTTTGTGAAGTTGTTGTTGAGACAGGCCGAGTTCCTGTTACTCAAATAGGCCTAGGCATTAATGGTAAGAAAGTCCAAATCTGGTGTTGTGGCAAAACAAGTCCAAAGGCTGATGGCATACAGGGTGGTTCAAGAAAACTGATCTGTTTGTCGCTGCACCAATAATTGGATATAAAGAATAAGCGGAAACTTTTTATAGGGGACACTCTTTACTGTTACACCTGGACTTGGTACCCATTTGATGGGAACGCAAACAAAAAGATATTTGCTGTATTTTGCACTGAAATTGTTAAAAGTTTCTCCGTGTGGTGGATTTTTCACCCAACATGACTGTGGAAAGTAACACAGTCTTTTTCACAAAACAAATGTTACTGCTGATCCATAACAATGTGCCACTCAGCTGATAGTATCCGGAATGTTACCGTCAAGATTTTGGAGAATTTGTCAGCAGAATTTTGCAGGCATGAATAAGTAAATGTCGCGTAGTACGGCATGCTTTGAGTGGTAAAGCTATATGAGCATTGCTCTTCAGACGTGACAAGCCTAGATCAATGCATATTAGTCCTATAGGCACGGTACTGTATGTAATTCACTGCTTGCTGCAGTTAAAGCTATTTCATGTTGTTTGTGAATGTTAGAGACAATCACGGCAGCATTAATTATGTACCTGGATTGTTATACGATATTTCATGACCAATTTTCCGTGGAATGTGGCCAGGTCTGTATTTGATATCAACAATGACATGTTATTGGCCTAGGATATCCAACATGAGCACAAAAAACGACATATAAAATGATAGTAAACATGAAGTCATATCTGAATTTCGCAAGTCTTTGACCCAAAAGGGGGTCTTCCTCAGGTACTTTCTAGTAGAGATCCCAAAAGTGAAACTTCCTCTTCCCTTCTGCGATCTCAAGTAGAAAGTGCCCGAGGAAGACCCCGGTTGGGGTCAAAAATTTGCGAAATTCAGAGATGACTTTATGTTTACTATCGTTATTGGCCTACTCGAGTGTTGTTCAAGGGCTTTTAGAATGGTGCAGTGTGGCACGACATTGGCGCCTTGATCGCCTTTGAGTTCTGGTGTAATAGAACCTAATGTCCTCTGATGTGTGATGTCCCCCAACAATAGACAATTCTCAAATTGACGTAAACAACAAAGATCTGCACACTTCTGCCGAAATCGCAAACACAACCTCGGTCTGAAGGTGAATGACGTGACGCAGAGAACCTCACGACGGTGACTTCGAAGACGTTGTGTCACACACGACATTGCTGAATCATGGATGGCGTCACGTCACCCAGTTCAGATCGAGGTTCTGGTTGAGATTTTGGCGGAAGTGCGCAGATCTGCGAATTCGAGAATCGTCTATACATTTAGGCCTATGGATTAAGCGGCACCATTGAATTGGACTCGAGAGATTAAGACCCTTAATCCTGTGACAAACAATACAGGGGGACATCAGGAAGACGGGGATACTAGATCTATCACATTGGGTTTGACTCCAGATCTCTGGACAGTCACAGCGTGATGATGACAAGGCATATCTTAATCTTAGTCACAAGTCTTGATGGTTGGCCATTATATCCTCGTTCATTGTGAAGAAATACCATTGCCCTTGGTAGTGGTATGAAAAAGGCCTATACACCGATGGTAATTGTCTGCTGAAGTATTTGGCGGTGTTCAAGATTTATAGATGACCTCATTCAGGTCATGAAAGTTTTGGCCAAAAATAAAACTATAACTTATTCTATAGAAATAAATACAGCAAAGCTTATAAATACAATTCAATAAAGTCTATTCAATAATTCAGGTCTAAAGTGGAACCTCCCTTAAGGGCTCCGCACACTGGCGACTAAAATAGGGGCGACTACCGATGCGACTACTACGTCGCATGCGATAATTACCTTTGAGGTCGATCAGTGATGTTATCCACGACATCACTGACCTTCCAAATAAGCATTTGTCGCAAACGAGTCAACAAAAACTAAAAATATGTTTAGTCGCCTCTGTGGTCGCAAGGGCGGTCGCCTAGAAACTCGCTCGAAAAATCGCCAGTCTGCGGTGCCCTTTAGTGGCCACTCGAATCTTTTGAGAAATTGAGGGTGCCAGGTGAGACACAGATCCAAGGGGGGCACACCCGGCGTACGGCCCCTTTCGGCCAACAAATCTGTAAAATCGACCGTGAAATTCTTAAATTTGGAGCAGATCATTAGAAATTCACTGCAAATTTCAATGTTTCTAGCACAATGCTTTCTGAAGCATTGTGCTAGAAACAATGCAATGTTTTCTGAAGCGGTTCAAGTTTCCAGACACCCTGTACGATATATGCTTCACAAACATGTTAATGATGTGTACAAAGGAATAGACAATATAATGGAAGAACTTAATTCCTCGTCCCAGCCTGAGGCCTATCAGGCGTGGACAAATCAAGCTGTTATGAAAACAGATCTACATTGTGTTGTATTGTATCAGACAGTGCCGAGGCCAAAGCATTGCTGTAGTGTGGAATAGGCCATCTCAAGCTACTCATGATCCTCACTTGGATGGGGTCTTTTACTTGCCCTTGCAAAGGTACAAGGTACAAGGCACCACGGCTTACTGTCACATATGATGGAATTTCCAACAGGGTCAAAGCCATAGCATTACTGGCCCTGGTGGTATGTAAGAAGAGGCCATCTCAAGCTACTCATGTTCCTCACTTGGATGGGGTCTTTTACTTGCCCTTGGAAAGGCACAAGGTACAAGGCAGCATGGCTTACTAGTGTACCATGCGACAGACGTGAAGAGCTAGGGAAGACTGATCCCATTTGGCCCAGGCTGGATTCGAACCCGGGACCTGCTGCTTGCTAATAGGACGTGATAACCATTTGGCTATCAGGACTCCTCAAATCACCATTGGGGATAATATTTGAGGGTCGGTGCACAGTGAGTTCAATTCCCCGGCCGAGTCGTCACTGTGTCATTTCCATGAACTGATCTTAAGCAAACGATCAGTTTATGGACTGAATGTGCTCTTCTTTAACCCTTAAAGGCCCGTTTCCACTACAGCAGATTCCGCCGCGTCTTGCGGCAAGCGGAGCGGTTTTCACAGGCATTGGGATAATCAATAGGCCATTGTATTGTTAAAAACCATCGAAGGATTATCCAAAGCCCTGTGAAAACCGCCCCGCTCGCCGGAAACCGCCGCGGAATCCGCTATAGTGGAAACGGGCCTTTAGGCGGTGACAGACTGGCGCGTAAGCAACGCGTCGGAAAGCGTTCAACCAATCAGGCAGGCGGTAACACGGACCGAAACACCTAACNTGCGTCACTTATTCATGGCTTATGTTACCCAGGAAGAACTTTAATTTAAAACGTCCCTCTGAAATCCTCAATGTTGTAGAAAGATGTACAATACTTTTGATCAAAGAAAGTGTTTGATAAACAACATTCCATTACAGGACCTATATACCTCGTTTATGGACCCGGATATTGCCATATACCGGTAGATAAAAAATTTAGGCCCTTTTAAAGCGAATCGACAGTCGTTTTGTAAACAGAAGGATAATGTTTGTAAACATTGCCCTCACAGCCAATCAGAATGCAGGAAATGAGTGTTTGTAAACAAAGATTCGTCCCCTTTTGCATTCAAATTTTTTGGCTGACACATCGCTTAAGTCTCATCTGACACAGACTGATTTAATGACGTTAATGTGCTTTATTCTTTCAGCTGTCTGCTCCTTCTCCTGTGGATACGGCCAGTGTACCTCACCGAACGTCTGCACCTGTCACTCAGGATATTCTGGACTTAAGTGCACCGACAGTACGTATATTTCCCTTCGATTCCATTGGCTGCCGTTGGTGCAAATGTCCACCCCCTTATTATCATGTTCATGGCAGAGAGAGACTAATACCTACAGTGGCAGCACCCCGAGCATTTAGATGGGCGGGGGGGGGGGCATGAGCTGCATGTTCACCCAGGAGACAAAATACACATTTCTGACCCGTGACAGCAATAGAGGCTATGCAGTGACGTCATCAAATGACGTCATCAATGGGTATGACGCCACGCTGGATGGAACTGCGCAGGTAAAAACCGTCAAAAGCGCTGCGCAGTTCCATCCAACATGGCGTCACGCTGGCTGATGACGTCACGTGCATAGCCTCTATATAAGTCGGAGTGCGCCATGAAGAAGACCCAAGATGACACCAGAGAACAATTACACAAATGGACAAAGTCAAATTTCACAATGGGCAGACAATCCTGAAATCAACAAACCGTTGGTTCGCCTTGGGTCTTCTTCTGTGTGCATCCCGACTCATTTTGCTGTCATGGGTCACATAATTATCAACGCACTGATATTAGGGACTTCCAGCAAGGCTCCGTATCGTCGATCCATGTCACGTATGACGTATCGAGCTAATGTATTTTCTATTAAGTCATACGTCATATGTGATACGGATTGACGATACGGAGCCTTGCCGGAAGTCCCTATAGAGGAACTTCACGTGACGTCATCATTGACGTCATAATTCGCACGTCAGCCATGTTGGACGTCATCTGAAGCTACGAATGCGTTGGACGTGACGTCCAACATGGCGGCATCTCGTCGCGGCAGTGACGTCACAATCGTCGCTGCACATCCTCTATTGCCATCAGCACGACCTTTGCCTTAGTAACATTTTTGGAAAGAAATGTTCTTTTTTTTCAGAGTGTAACCCATGGTATTATGGATCCGGATGTACAAAGACTTGCCCATGTATTCAGTCATACAGCGACAGATGTGATCCCACCACGGGAACATGTACTTGTAAACCAGGTGAGTTCAGATGAACCCTCGTTGCCATGGTCCTATAGATCGTTTTCACGACGTAACTCCGACAGTGTCCGCCATGATGACGTTGCATGTTTTGCCCACCAGCAGCCAATGCATTTTGCGTTTCTGCTGGTGGGCAAAAGGCGTAACGTCATCATGGCGGACACTGTCGGAGTTACGTCATGAAAATGATCTATAGAGGTTCTTCACCTGACGTCACATTTCCATGACGACACGATGCCGCCATATTGGCCGTCAAAATATCAAGCCACGTCACGGCATGAACACAGCGTCAACACACAGATCGTGACGTCAAAATGTCATGATGTGACAGTTTTGACGTCGTCGCCGGCCATTTGACGGCCGACATGGCTGATTCTAGCAGTCACATGGCCGTTCACGTCATGTGAAACCAATGTCACTATATATTTGTTATTTAAGGCTACAAGGGAATCACTTGCGGCCAGAAGTGCACAGTGAATGTGAATTACGGAAGGGACTGCAAAGGAGTATGCAAGTGTAAGAATAGTGCCACGTGCGACTTTAGGACCGGTGCTTGCACGTGCAAACCCGGGTGGGACGGTCAGTTGTAAGTATAGGATGATAAAATATTTTTGATTCCTAGAGCGGCATCTCCATGTTAGGATCTTCTTGCGCAAGTTCTCGGCGGTGTGTTTTGTGGTGCAGTTTCCGCAGGCTAATGGGTCCCAGGACCCAGGGGCGGATCCATGATTTCAGAAAAGAGGGGGGTGCACTCTGCTAGAAACATTGAAATATGTGGTGAATTTCAATGATCTGCTCCAAATTTCAGAATTTCACGGTCAGTTTTACAGATTTGTTGGCCGAAAGGGGGCGCCCCTTGATCCGTGCCTGGGTCCAACGTATGCCACACAGAAATTGTGCGGGAGAACCCACATGCTGCCCAATTTCCATTTGACATTAGTCCCCTGGGTTGGAGAGTGGCACGGTGGCGCCGGCTGTTGAGAAAAAGTGGCAATGCCAGGCTCCTTTAACTTTCTATTTTTCTCTTAGCTGTAGGCCTAGTGTTAACTCCGTCTCGTCTGCTGACAGGAGTATTAACGTCCTCTTACAGCTGTAGCAAGCCCTGTGGGGTGGGGACCGGAGGACAGGGCTGCAGTCCGTGTAAATGCCAGAATGGTGCGTGCGACAGACTCACTGGGCTCTGTTCAACTTGCTATGCAGGGTGGAAGGTACGATGTATGTAGACATCTTGGATACCGTATTCAGAATTGTTTTTGCAGTGTAGCTCGTTCTCAAATAAAAGTCGTAAACGACAAAGATCTGCACACTTCCGTCAAAATCTCAACCATAACCTCGGTCTGAAGCTGAAATACGTGATGCAGGCAACTCCACGACAGTGACTTCGAAGACATTGCATCAGACTCGACCATTGCTGACTCATGGATTGCATCACGTCAGCTGGTTTCAGATCGAGGTTGTGTTTGCGATTTCGGCAGAAGAGCGCAGATCTGCGAATTCGAGAATCCTCTATAGACGTAAACGACAAAGATCTGCACAGTTCCGCCGAAATCTCAACCATAACCTCGGTCTGAAGCTGAAATACGTGATGCAGGCAACCCCAGGAAAGTGACTTCGAAGACGCTGCATTAGAGTTGACCGTGGATTGCCTCATGTCACCCAGTTTCAGATCGAGGTTCTGGTTGAGATTCCGGCAGAAGTGCCCAGATCTGTGAATTCGAAAATTGTCTAACCGTAAGATATATTGAGGGACAGGTGGAGGCATGCATTGAGATCCTCTGGATGGTGTGTTTTTTAGGCAGAGTTAACGTAGAGATATACGGGATACGGACAGGCGGGTGAACAAAGGTTTCATGGTCACGAACCCTTTGTCAGGCCACTGTTCACCCGTGTGTCCGTATACCAATCCTGGCCCAAAGAGAAGAAAAGCACAAAAATTGACACACAATATATGATAAATAAAAAGGCAATTTCCAGAGTGTTTGCGAATTTTCGACCCCAACCGGGGTCTTCTTCAGGCT
>NMRB01000111.1:639265-668360 GCA_002633025.1 Notospermus geniculatus
ATCATCATCATGGAGAATGACAATCATCATCATGGAGAATGGCCATCATCATCATGGAGAATGACAATCATCATCATGGAGAATGGCCATCATCATCATGGAGAATCATTCTCCCACGAGTGGGTTGGGGATTTAGTGCTGTAACAATGCATAAATAAGAGTACTTTTCTTTGAAGAATACGTCTTTGTAAGTCACCGCATAGGTAATTTCGTCCGTTCTGTCGGTTAGCTGCAAGATACAAAAAGGAGCTACGCGCGCGTGTCCCTTACATTGTGGAGCCATCCCGTGCTTCATGACCCGTCATTCGACGGGTACTTTGCTAGTATATATATATCACGGTACTTAATAAAGCGCAGTATCCAACCAATATCTTGGTCGCTCAAAGCACTGTACAGGAGAAATTATATGGAGAAAGATAGTCATTCATCAAAGGCCTGAGTGAAGAGACAGTGTTTCAGCGTTGGCAATAACAGATTTGTAATGTTTGTTATGTTTTTTTCTCCAGATGTGATCAACCCTGTCCGACCGGAAAATACGGAGCAGATTGCAAGAAGACCTGCCAATGTAAAAATGGCGGAATATGCGAGCGTTTTGCTGGGAACTGTACGTGCAAAGATCCTGGATACTATGGCAGATACTGTGAAGTCAGATGTAAGTTGTTGACCTACGACGACACCTCCCATAGGCCTTTCCAACAAAGATGGTGGTCTAACAGTTCTAACCATATGTGACCCAGCTTAACAAAATGAGTCGGAATGTGCATAGAAGAAGACAGAAGATGACACCAGAAAACAATTACAGAAATGGACAAAGTCAAATTTCACAATGGGCAGATAATCCTGAAATCAACAAACCGTTGGTGTCACCTTGGACATGTTGGGTCTTCTGTCATGTCTGTGCGATTTCTGACTCATTTTGTTGTGCCGGGTCACATATGACGTCAGAAGCTTAATACCATTCAATGGCCCCTGGCACGCTAACTGGTCGAGTGGGCCATGGGCACAAAAGTTCAGGTAAAATAATTGTCTGAGAGGATGCGTTTGGTAGTGTTATATCATGCTTGGACAATGAATGGACACGATGTCATGTGGGAGAACTAGTAGGCCGCCATCTCTTTAGGCGTCTCTCCACGTGAGAGTTTTCTCGCGCAACTCAACGGCGAGCAGTTGTTGATGTCATTGGTCCCGCGTAAGCCGTGAGGAACAAATAATGGTGAATTGCCCATTGTGAGCCAACTTCTGCAAGAAAACTCTCATGTGGAGAGCCACCTGTTGGAAAGATCTATATCATGTTTGGACAATGAATGGCCACAACGTCATTCATGTGGGAAGGCCACCATCTGATGTTGGAAAGTTCTGTACTAGACACCTCTTCCAGGAGGGTACATTTATTTGAGAGGAATTTGCTGTAGTAAAAAGAGATTATGGTGTATTTTATTCAGATATTTTTTGTTTCAGATTGTGGTTCAAAGAAGGTTTACGGCCTCAGCAAACTCTGTGATAAGCCATGCAAATGTGTCTTCAAAAATACTTTAATGTAAGTTCTAAAAAACATTTTTTTATCCCCGGATTTCATGCACTGCATATTTGTGACCCGCTCCAGCTAAACTAGCGTGAAATCTCAGTCGAAATTGTTGTTTTCTAGGCAAGATGCATGGTCCTGCCACTCCATCACCGGAGCGTGTACCTGCCGAGCCGGATGGAAAGGTCAGGACTGTTCTATACCATGTTCCGCTCCATTCTACGGACTGCAATGCTCGCAGACATGCAACTGTACGAACAGCGCTTATTGTGACCCGATCCTGGGGAAGTGCTACTGCCAGTTGGGCTACAGAGGAAGATAGTAAGTACCTTGATGGAGTGTCTCAATGTGAGAGATCTGTCGCACCAGTAGGCTCTATACAGGTTCTTCACAACTGACATCGCACGGCCGCCATATTGGCCGTCAAAATGAAGCCTGCAGGCTGCCATCTTGTTCTCTGTTCAAACGTTTAGCGGCCCATACAGACCACTGGGAGCATACAACTCAACAAATCACTTTATCTCTCACAGTTTCTGAGCATAAGTAGTTTGTCTGGTGTGAAAACCGTGTAGAAAACAAACCGAATCGTCCATACGGCTTGCTGCAGAAGAGGCCGATGACTGCCGACAACGTTGAAACTGCGTGCTGAACGCTGTGTTGGTGCTGTGACGTTGCGTCATTTGACGGCCAAAATGGGGAAATTTTGAGCTGTGACGTCACGTGAAGAACCTCTATATCGGCAATCAACTATAGAAAAGTACAATGTATGGACAATCTCTTTTGTATTTGGTGTCAATCGGGTACTTGTTTGTGTAGAAAAACATCTACTGTGGACCCAATCTCAATGGGGGACTTCCCTGCCTTTAGAGGCCACCTGTTATGGGTCCTCCTAGAACGTCATGAAATTTGATGTCACAGGCATAAGCCACGGCGTCCATGTCATTACGGATGACCTCATGGTGTGCATTTCTTCTCTGTGACATTAAATTCCGTGACGTTCTATGACCACTAACATTTCTGGTGGTCGCCTCTAACGGCAGGAAAGTCCCCCATTGGAGATGTGCCTCTTGAAAACCTGCCAAACGACACCATACGTATATCATGCAGGTCAATGTAGGTAAATTGCAAGTTAATGTTCCCACTTGGATAGGATCATGCATATCTCTGATGTCCACAGTTGGTCATGGCCGTGTCGTTTCTATTCATACCAACTGGGGACACACCACCATATACATGTACGTGTAATGTACATAAACATGGACTTCATGCTGTCCCCATTTGTGCAGTATAGAGTAGAATGTCCCTTTTGGCACAAGATACCATACCTCTCTCTCCTCTCTCCAGCTGTGAACATCGCTGTGGAGCTGGAACATTCGGTCTCGGATGCGGTCAGAATTGCGAGTGTTACCATGGAGCGTCTTGTAACCCTGTGACTGGTGCATGCATCTGCAAAGCAGGTAAATATGCTGTTAAAGAAGATGTCTCACCTTAAGAACTTCGAGGCCAGTGCATTGAACCCCTTGCAGCTACTGTATGGCACGGCTTAACCTTCTCAGTGGCATCGACCCTAGAAAGTGTAGTTCGGCACTGAGATGCAAGTGACTCGAGGACGTGTCATCTCTGTCCG
Source organism: Notospermus geniculatus (assembly GCA_002633025.1). NCBI lineage: Eukaryota > Metazoa > Nemertea > Pilidiophora > Heteronemertea > Lineidae > Notospermus > Notospermus geniculatus. The sequence goes on from NMRB01000111.1 coordinate 642,415, forward strand.
AAGAGGGAGACGGTGCATTGAACCCCTTGCAGCTGCTATATGACACGGCTTAAAACCCGCCGGCCATGGAGGATTTCCTTTATGGCCTATAGTTGGCGCGTTGGCCTCAGAGCTAAAGTTAAACAATGTTGAGCACGATGGGTAACCTGCACGCGTATAATACAAAGAAATAAGGAAGTAAGACCTTTTATTCATGGGTTGCAGGACTTTCAAAATGTATCAATAGTTATTTACTTTTCACTTTCTGTTTAGCATATTATGAAATGTGATTATTTTTACCGTATTTTGGAACTTCTCTCCCTCCCGCAGGCTGGACTGGCATAATGTGTGAGCGCACATGCAAGAAAGGGACGCACGGTGTGAACTGCACCGATTCTTGTGATTGTAATGAAAAGTATGGCAACGGTTGTCATCCAAAGGATGGGACGTGTCTGTGTAAGCCGGGGACGACCGGAGCAAAATGTGATAAACAATGTCAGGTAAGTCGGAATGCAGAATTTAAAACGTCCCTGTAAAGATATGGGCCGACCGTGGAGAGAAAGTCCGATAGTGCTTTCGGTGCGTCTCGGCGGTTTAGTTAATGGGAAAATGCGTTATAACTACATGTAACTGCCGATAGGCGCCAGTAGCACTATCGGACTTTTTGTGCAGTCGGCCCGGATCAAAGAAAGTTTGATCAAAGAAAGTGTTTGATAAACAACATCCCATTAATTAGGGCCTATTCCTTTACATATACCGGTACAACTTTTAATAAGCTTAATAAAACACAGTACAGTGCCCCCTCGCTATTACAAACCCTTTGGGGTCCAAGGGTTAAGTTCGTACTAACGCGGAGTTCGTAATAGCGAGGATTCATCCGTGGGGGCATGAATTTTGGGAGCCAAGTGTTCAGTTCGTAATATCCGGGAGTTCGTAAAATCGAGGTTCGTAAGAGCGAGGGAGGACTGTATGTAAAAAATTTATTTTTCAGAATGGAAAGTTTGGTTTGGGATGTGCCCAGGACTGTGATTGCCTGGTGACCAACGTCTGCGTCAAGGATACTGGAATATGTTTATGCCAAGGGAACTCTTCAGGTATGTCAGAATGTTGCCATGGAAACGAAGTCTGGCGTCATGACCACTCAACCGACATCAATATCGGACACCCGCCGTCCTCTTTTTCGGACTGCAGTGTCATAACGTTGAAAGCCAGTGAGGCAACGCTCGGAGGTGCATGTGCCATGTTGTAGCCTTTGAGAATCGTGACAAAACATATTTGGCACAGCAGAACCACGAAATTTTCAGTGTGTACCTGACAGCAGAGACATATTCGAAGTTGCATTGCGTCGCTCTGCCATATTACTTAAATCTAATTGGTTTGATATTCAGCCGCACACAGCAATATTCTGGTCTCAGCCAATTTGGCCAAATACGTCTGAGCATCATTTGTCTGTGTGCGCTTAGCTTACGAGGAGCCCGGTGGTGCAGTGGTTCGGGTCTTCGACTAGCAGTCAGAGGGTCCCTTGTTCGAATCCCACTGGGTGTGGGACTTTGGGCAAGTCTCTTTGCCTCACCGGCCTCTCTCCACCCAGGTGTATAAATGGGTACCAGTCAGAAATGCTCGGATTGTAGCGCTGAATGAGCAGCTCTTCTGAGTTCTACTGAAAGGTTTCAGGATAGACCGGGGTTAACCAAACTTTAACTTTTATAATCACTCATCACATATTGTTTATTTCAGGTCCTGCGTGTACAAGTGCTTGCCCTCGCGGTCGTTGGGGTACAAAGTGTGAGAAGCTCTGTAACTGCAATGGGTCTCCGTGCACAAAGGACAAGGGGACTTGCAAGTGTGCTGAACCGGGTTTCACTGGAACTGATTGTAAAACACGTAAGTGGTGCTTCTGTCCGGGAGAGGATGGTGTTTCTGTGGTAATGTCATGATGTCATCAAAAGTACCAAGCTCTAGCAACTAACGTTGCCGCCACCCAGCAGGGATTTCATGTCAACGTAGTCCCTATCGCTGGGGGGACACTCAGTACCCTAAAATCTGTGGTTAGGGAGGTCAAGCGGCTGGGCAGTCTAGTAAAGTCATGTGTGGAGGCGCTTTTCTGAGGGAGGTCCAAAGGGCAGCCGTCTTTGGCTTGGTCATGACCATCAGGCGCCATCTCGCTCAGATTGTTCGGGAACTGGCAGTAGACCATCAATCGCCAAGGCCAGACGCTGCAGGACATGAAGACTCTGGCAGGGTTAAAAAAGTGCAACAACTGCATGCACAGCAAGCGACAAGAGTCTGTCCCTAGGCCATATCCCACCTGGGTTGCACGACATGGGCGGTTTGGACCTCGGGTGCACAAAAGCACGCCCAAGGAAACCAAGAGAAGAAACTGCACCTCATGTTCCTCACTTAGATGTGGTCTTTTACTTGCCCTTGCAAAGGCACAAATATCGTGTTCGATTACTAGCGCCCGCGCCTCCCCGAGTAATGATTATTCCCGTGTCCCAGAATTCGATCCCAGGATCTGCCACTTCTCACGACTCATGGAAGTTTACGTTTTCTCTTCAGCGTGCCCAACTGGATTCTTCGGCATGGGCTGTAAACAGAAATGTACTCACTGCACGCCGTACGGTAGTCTGCCCAATAAGTGTGACGTCAAGACTGGACGATGTACCTGCAAGAATGGGTTCTTTGGTTTCTTCTGTGAGAGATGTAAGTAAAACACCGCTCTGCAGCAACGCCACCATCGAGCAGCGGGAGCCTGGCTTAATGAACTAATAGATGACTCTTCCGCCGAAATCTCAACCAGAACCTCGATCTGAAACCAGGTGACGTGACGCAATCCATGATTCAGCAATGGTTGAGTCTGACGCAACGTCTTCGACGTCACTGTCGTGGTGTTGTCTGCATCACGTCATTCAGTTTCAGACCGAGGTCATGGTTGAGATTTCGGCGGAAGTGCACAGATCTTTCTCGTTCACGTCAGTTTGAGAACGGTCTATAGCTACTCATGTTTCAATGTACTTTAAAGAGCCACTGTGTGCCAGAGGTATGCCTCAGTATCCCTCCCCTGGTGGCAGCATTGGGAACCAACATGATAGGACTGGTGTCCTGTCCAACTCATACAGAGCACATAGCCAGTAGTAACACTTGGCTAGACTGATACATGTACTATGTCGAAACCTTAGCCGACAAAAATGGCCGCCATCCTTTTCATCACTTGAGAAGTTCAACGCGCTGTTATAGCGTGACTAACCCTTCATCAAGTAAGGTACCATGCTTCAACTTATTAGCTCACTGGGGTGAGCTATTACGATGGTGCAGCGTCCGTCGTCCGTCGTCGTCGTCGGACGTCGTCGTCGTCCGTCGTTGTCCGTTAGCAGGGCACGTTTCGTAACCGCTGGAGCTATTGATCTGAAACTTGGTACATATATACCCCTAGGTCAGATGACCCACGACACCAAGTTTCGGTCCGATTCGACTCTCAGTTTGGCCACCAGGTGGCGGAAACCAAAAACACAAAAAGTACAATAACTCCTGAACTAATGACTAGATCATCTTCAAATTTTTATCATAGGTGTAGCTAATAAGGATACATAACATATATAACGGGTTTTTGATTTGACCTACTTTTCAAGGTCACAGAGGTCAAAGTTCGACAAAAGTGACGAACCTGCCACAGTTTGTCATTATTTCACCGAGCAACTTCATATCTTGCATAAACATGCATTGGAGGGGTACCTTAAAAAATACCAAGTTTCGGCCCGATTCGACATCCAATATGGCCGCCAGGTGGCGTAACCTGAAAATCAAGTAAGTGCTATTACTCAGGAACGGCTTGACGCAGAGTGCTCAAATTTGATATTTACCTCCATCTAGATGACCTTTACATGCATGTCAAATTTCGGCCTGATTTGACTTCAAACATGGCCACCAGGTGGCGTAACCCAAAAATCATCAAAGTGCTGTAACTCAGGAACGCCTTAACCCAAAGCGCTCCAATGTGCTATGTGGCCCCCTGCAGATGACCTTTATGTCCATGTGAAGTTTCGGCCCGATCGGACATCCAATATGGCCGCCAGGTGGCGTAAGCCGGAAATCATCAAAGTGCTGTAACTCGGGAATGCCTTAACCCAAAGCGCTCCAATGTGCTATGTGGCCCCCTGCAGATGACCTTTATGTCCATGTGAAGTTTCGGCCCGATCGGACATCCAATATGGCCGCCAGGTGGCGTAACTCGAAAATCATCAAAGTGCTGTAACTCAGGAACGACTTGACCCAAAGTGCTCCAATGTGCTATGTGGTCCCCTGCAGATGACCTGAAGTTGCAGCCCGATCGGACATCTAATATGGCCGCCAGGTGGCAAAACCCAAAAATCATCAAAGTCTTTTCTGGGAATGACTTGACCCAGATTGCTCATAAATGATATGTACCTCCCTCTGTAATTAGACTATTATGTCCAACCCAGTGAGCACATGGTCCATGGACCATTTCATTTTTCTTCATCGGGACAGATTTATAAACTTCACCACTGTTCTTTATTTTCAGCTTGTTCAGCTGGATTGTACGGCAAAACCTGTACGGATAAATGCAACGTAGTCTGCCCGCAGGTTCAAAAGACGGTTTTCGTCCAGAGTCTTCAGAACTATGTGAAACAGAACTTCACCATCGCCTGTGACCCGAGTACCGGGAAGTGTCTATGTCCAGCTGGTCGCCTTGGAGACAAGTGTGAGAAGGGTAGGTTTATGCTGTAAAGGGGCAATAGACGATATCACTCCAAAAGAGTGCAGCATCTGACGGGTCCAGCGTCATGACGTCCCGCACGTCATTTCATGATGTCTTGATGTGAGACGAAAAAAAATCGAATTGTTTCCCGACGTCATGCTGAAACAAGGGATTTTTAGCTCACTGGGGTGAGCTATTACGATGGTGCAGCGTCCGTCGTCGTCGTCGTCCGTCGTGGTCCGTTAGCAGGGCACGTTTCGTAACCGCTGGAGCTATTGATCTGAAACTTGGTACATATATACCCCTAGGTCAGATGACCCACGACACCAAGATTCGGTCCGATTCGACTCTCAGTTTGGCCACCAGGAGTGCATTGGAGGGGTACCTTAAAAAATACCAAGTTTCGGCCCGATTTGACATCCAGTATGGCCGCCAGGTGGCGCAACCTGAAAATCAAGTATGTGCTATTACTCGGGAACGGCTTGACGCAGAGTGCTCAAATTTGATATTTACTTCCATCTAGATGACCTTTACATGCATGTCAAATTTTGGCCTGATTTGACTTCAAACATGGCCACCAGGTGGCGTAACCCAAAAATCATCAAAGTGCTGTAACTCAGGAACGCCTTAAAGGAGTTAGACGCCGAAGTTGTAAACACTCGCTCACTGGTTCGCTATCCACGGACGCCTGCGGTGCTGCCACCTATTGTCGGTGGTTGACGTGAATATCGTGAGTTGCATCGGACCGGGAACCAGTCTAACGATCACGGGTGCTGCCACCTGCACGAAGGAATAAAACTAGTTTGCCGACCATATTTGTAAACAAACCAGCTTGTTTACAACTTCGGCGTCTAACTCCTTTAACCCAAAGCGCTCCAAGGCATAACCCAAAAATCATCAAAGTCTTTTCTGGGAATGACTTGACCCAGATTGCTCATAAATGATATGTACCTCCCTCTGTCATTAGACTACATGTATTATGTCCAACCCAGTGAGCACATGGTCCATGGACCATTTCATTTTTTGAGTCACGTCATGGCGTTCAGAATTGATGTGCGGGACGTCACGACGCTGACCCGTCAGGTGCTGCACTCTTTTGGAGTGATAGAGTCTATAGAGGTTCTTCACGTGACGTCACAGCCCCAAATACCCGCCATACTGGCCGTCAAATGACGCAACGTCACAGCATCAACACAGCGTTTTTGACGTGGTTTGTACGTTATCGGCATTCATCGGACTCTTCTACACTGTTCTACAGCAAGCTGTATGGACGATTCGCTTTGTTTTCAACACGGTTTTCACACCAGACCAACTACTTATGCTCAGAAACTGTGAGAGGTAAAGTGATTTGTTGAGTTGTATGCTCCCAGTGGTCTGTATGGGCCGCTGAATGTTCGAACCGAGAACAAGATGGCAGCCTCCAGGCGTGATTTTGACGGCCAGTATGGCGGCCGTGTGACGTCAGTGAAGAACCTCTATTCCATGCGATGTGTCACGACTTAAAGCTGCACTGTATTGAATTTAGAAAGTGCTTACGTCTGCTGATTCAGTGCAGTGTAAAATGTATTATGCTCTATCTGAGTACATTAGAGCTCTGTAGTTTTTTCAATGAGGAAGAAGCTTTCCGCATTTGTTGTGAGCGTATATCCTATTTATGGATTTTGAAACCCCCACAACCCATGAATAAAGGCGTTACATCGTTATTCAACTCGGACTTCTTAAGGCGAGAAAGTGTCTTCAAAGAAAGATAATGAACTTCACTATTTTTCAGAATGTCCAAGGAATACCTACGGCATTAAGTGTCTCCATAAATGTGACTGTGACCCGGTTGGAGCCGCTTCGTGTCGAGACAGTAACGGACTTTGTGTATGCAAGGCAGGGTACACCGGACCAAAATGTAACGAACGTACGTCATATTTACTTAAATATTCCAGCTAGGCCTAGTGGTTTGATGATCTGCAAAATAGAGCAGGCTGTCAGAGTGGTGCAGTGCAAACATCGGTGACTGTCACCTCTGAGGTTCCAGGTTCGAGTCCCCGTCGGACCCAGTACTCGCGTGATAGAGAGGGTTACTCTCTGTATCCAGGTTCGATTCCTGGTCGAGAGGGCTACTCTCTGTATCCTCTTCCCCTCCCATAGAGGTGCTACACGTGACATCACATTTCCATGACGATACAATGCCGCCATATTGACTGTCAAAATGTCAGGCGATGTCACGGCATGAACACAACGTCAACGCACACATTGTGGCGTCAAAATGTCATGACGTGATAGTTTTGACGTCATCGCCGGCCATCTGACGGCCAACATGGCCGGTTCTCTGCAGTCACGTGACCGTCAGTGACGAACCTCCATTGACTGTCAAATGAACATTTTTGTTGGCATTGGTAACCGAAGTATATCGTTTTCTCCATCTTCAGGATGTCCTGAAAATTATTACGGCCAAGACTGTAAGAAGAAGTGTGCATGTAATAATGCAGGTAGCGTTCCCAACACGTGTAATATGGTCACCGGACTTTGTTACTGTAAGTCGGGATGGCAACGGTCGTTTGGGCAACAGTGTGATCAGAGTAAGTGTTAGCAACCAGACTTGATATTGTGAGTAAAGTTGGCAATAGAGGCTATGCACGTGACGTCATCAGCCAGCGTGACGCCATGTTGGATGGAACTGCGCAGCGCTTTTGACGGTTTTTACCTGCACAGTTCCATCCAGCGTCGCGTCATACCCATTGATGACGTCATTTGATGACGTCAGTGCATAGCCTCTATAGTCATCAGGATCCAAGGTACAAAAGGCACAAAATTGACACACAAAATGATAATAAACAAGAAGTCAATCTCCAGAATTCACGAATTTTCGACCCCAACCGGGGTCTTTTTCAAGTGGAACTTCACAATCTGAAACTCTAGAAAAGCTAGAGTTTCAGATTGTGAAGTTCCACTTGAAAAAGACCCCGGTTGGGGTCGAAAATTCGTGAATTCTGGAGATTGACTTATAGTCATCAGGAGGTGCCCTGATAGCCGAGTGGTCATCACGCTCACTTAGCAAGTAGCAGGTCCCGGGTTTGAATCCAGCCCAGGCCATATGGGATAAATCATCCCTAGCTCGTCACGTCCGTCGATGGGACAGTAAGCTGTGGTGCCCCGTACCTTGTCCATTCCCAAGGGCAAGTAAAAGACTCTATCCAAGTGAGAACATGAGTAGCTTGTGGCATCAACTGAAAAATATTTGAAGAAATGTTGTTCCCATCCACCGTCTGAAGAATGTTTCTTCAATTTTTTCCAATTAACTTCCAAGGTTTTTAAAAACCTTGAGAGGAAGATACCATATCTGCTGAAACCTGGGGGCAGATGAGTTCCGCCAACTCTTTTAGTTCATTTCAGTTCTCAATATAATTTTTTTTACTTTCTAGGATGTTCGATCCAATCGGAGACCTGGGGTCCTAACTGCATATGGCCGTGTCCAAAATGTCCACCGAACTCGCAGTGTAATATCGAAAATGGCAAATGTGACTGCTATCCTGGATATCATGGATTTATGTGCACGCAGAGTAAGTAGGCCCAATGCAGCCCTCTAAAGGTGCCGCTCCATGTGACAGTTTTCTGTCGAAAGTTTCGATAGAAAACTGTCATGTGGTGCGGCGCGTTAAGGCTACGTTTCCGTAGCCTGTTCCCTTGTGGCATATTTCCTTGTTCCCTGTTCACTTGTGACGCATCACAGAGAATGAACCTTTGATTTGCTTACTGGCCGTTCCCATTGGGCACAAGACCAGGTCTCATTGTCCTAACGGCTCGGGTCCACGGAACAAGGGAACATGCCACAAGGGAACAGACTATGGATATTCCACCTTAGGCCACCTATCGGCAGGCTGTTTCTGTACGACCTGTTCTGTGCTCCGTCTTCGCTTAGGACGCATCACGAGACAACGAACCTTTGCTAAGCACAATGGCCGTTCCCAGGGACCATATGCAGGACACATGTGTGCAGGACACATGTGACGTACCATACTGACCACGAACACAGAGAATGAACATCAGTCATAGTTTTCAACCTTTTATGATTCTCTGATTTTCAGAGTGCTCCTATCCGTATTTTGGACTCAACTGTGCCAAGCAGTGCGATGTAAAATGCCCGCAACAAATGTGTGACTATAAAGGTGGATGTAAGTAAAATAATTCACGTTTTAATTAATCTTGACCGTCCTGACGCCGTCGTAACTTTGCTTGTTTGTAAACTAGTCTTCATTTGTGAAAAGTCATGGTACAGTGTTGTAGTCAATCCATCACGTGATTCTTTCACACCGGTTGAGACTAGAGCTTGTGCAGTGGCTCATTATGATGTCACTTTTGACCGGTGGTCCAACATGCTGACGTCGACGACAAAGTGTCCCATCGGCCATGTGTAGATCGTGTCATAGTTGAAGTCACACACACTCGACTTGCGCTGACAATGAAGTGCACCATGTCGGTCGACGACGTCATTTGCCGTCCAATACGGCGGATTTAGACTGATCACATGATGCGATGACGTCATGTGCAAGCTCTCTATAGGCCTGGGGACCTACATCTTTTTCAACCTGTATTCTTAGCTCCCTGTTTGTCCAGGGCCTCTTCCATTCTATAACTACCTTCCATCATTAGGTTCTAGCTCATTCACCTCTGGGATCTCTTCTACATAGCGCCTGAGGAAGACTCCGATTGGGGTCGAAAATTTGCGAAATATTCGGAGACGACTTTCCGATTTATTGTATAGGCCTGGGGAGGGGTAAAATGGGAAGTAACCATTGAAGACAGGCTCCAGACAGACAACTACAATATTTCTCATTCTTTCAGGTCTCGTTGGTCCTCCTGGCAAGATCGTCGACGGGACCCCTGGCCCCGCTGGCCCCATTACAGAGGATGAACTTGGGACTGGTACCCTGGTCGGTATCATCGTCGGAATCGTCCTCCTGGTTCTTCTCATCATCATGCTCGCACTCATATTCTACTTCAGAAGAAAAGTCGGCTTACTTCGTCAGCAGAAAAAATTCGCAGACCAGATGCGGGACGAGGCCTTGACTGCAAAAGGTAGGGGGCGCTGTCAGAAACTTTCTGACGTCTTGGTAGCCTAGTGGTTATCACATCCGCTTAACAAGCAGAGGGTCCCGGGTTCGAATCCAGCCCTGGGCATATGGGATTAATCCTCCCTGGCTCTTCATGTCCGTCGCATGGGACAGTAAGCCGTGGTACCTTGTACCTTGTGCCTTTGCAAGGGCAAGTAAAAGATCCCATCCAAGTGAGGAACATGAGTAGCTTGATATGGCCTCTTCCGTAGTTACAGGGCCAATAATGGTATGGCTTTGATCCTGATGGAAGACTACCGCTTATCATCCACGCCCCATGTAGAGCAACTCTAGTTCCTAGGGTATCCACGTATGCATTGTATTGTAATCATTCATTCTCCAACACTGGGGCGAAAGGCAAAACTGCAGTGTCGGAGAATCGCGCAATCACTGTCGGTGGCGCGAGTTATCGGCAAAAAGTGGCAATATCGTGACCTTGAGCACTCACAGTCATTATTTTTTTTCTTCCAAAGCTGCAGCGGTTGATGGCGGGATCCAGAATCCAACGTACGATCATGACGTCCAGCCACTGCCGGCACCGATCAAAGGCGTGGGGACAAACGATCCAAAACGCACTCAACTCCACAACAACCTGACATACATGTACGGTCAACAACGACAGAATGCGATGAGGAACGAGGATGATGCCTACGATCCTTACGATACAATCGGTGACAACCTCGTCAAGGCTGCTCCCCAGGACGGAGATGAACGTATGTACTCTAAACCTCTCCTACCCTTAAAGCCGAGTGGTTGTCAATCCACTTATCAAGCAGCAGGTCCTGGGTTCGAAACCAGCCTGGGCCATGTGGGATTAATCATCCCTAGCTCTTATGCCCGTTGCATCGGAGAGTAAAGGCCCGTTTCCACTATAGCGGATTCCGCGGCGGTTTCCGGCAAGCGGTGCTGTTTTCACAGGGCTTTGGATAATCCTTCGATGGTTTAACAACACAATGGACTATTGATTATCCCAATGCCTGTGAAAACCGCTCCGCTCGCCGCAAGACACGGCAGAATCCGCTATAGTGGAAACGGGCCTTAAGCCGTGGTGCCTTGTACCTTGTGCCTTTACAAGGGCAAGTAAAAGACCCCATCCAAGTGAGGAACATGAGTAGCTTGAGATGGCCTCTTCCACACTTACCAGGGCCAATAATGCTATGGCTTCGGCCCTGATGGAAACATACAAAGCCAATTCATAATGGGAATTAAAAAAACATCCTTATTTTACAAATTGCAGCGAATCATTATACTTCGATTGGAGATGCTGGGACCAATCCAAACGTAGACGTCAACCGGCCAGAAGGTGGCGTACCAGCTGATGGCTACTTGCCCATGACGAGGGCACCGGCGCCACTGCCGACAGTAACAGATACGTGTAAGTTATGGAATGGAGAGTTATGGCACTATAGACTGTTCTCAAATTGACGTAAATGACAAAGATCTGCAAACTTCCGCCGAAATCACAAACACAATCTTGGTCTGAAGCTGAATGACGTGACGTAGAGAACCCCACGACAGTGACTTCGAAGACGTTGCATCAGAGTTGACCATTGCTGAATCATAGACTGCATCACGTGACCCGGTTTCAGATTGAGGTTGTGGTTGAGATTTTGGTGGAAGTGCGCAGATCTGCGAATTTGAGAATCGTCCACAATTTATATCATTCTGCTACATCAAAATCTGCATGACCTATATTTAGCAAGATGGCTGCTAGTGACATGCCTTGTCCTTTATCTTTTCAGCTTCGGCGTACGTTGATCCTTACAGCATGGGTCCCAAGACGCCAACCGATCCGACATACCATAACGCCTATGAGATAAAGGCGCCACCTAGGCTTCAGAAGCCCCCTGTGTCCAAGAAACCAAATATTCCAATAAAGACTGGTGAAACCGGTCCAAACGTTCCCGACAATGCATACCAACGTCCGAACCCGGCTATGGAGAGTCCGTACCGTGATGCATATGATCTGAACCAGGAGGTGGGATATCAACGGCCGAATACACAGGGGGTGGAGTATTCCCGTCCGAATCCGGCGATGGAGGATCCGTATCGTAATGCGTATGATCACAGACCGGGGGCAGCACCGGAGCAGGCACTCCGATCCGGACCTCTTATTCCGAGTGACTTGGATGATATTATGGGGGATACCCCTGCTGAAGCGCAGGGGTATGACAAGGTCCCAGTCCGAAATGATTACGATCAACCCAAACTTGGCCGAAATGAGTACGATCAACCGAAACTTGGCCGAAATGAGTACAACCAACCCAATCTTAAGCCACGCCCCGTCACTAATGTGGAATTCCAAGCGGACATGGATGATTTGATGGACAGCGGATCTGTTATTTAAACAATTTCTGTGATTGGGAGTGGGGGATGGAAGTGACAGTTCTCCCTCATTCAAAATTCAAATTCAACGAAGTCATCCTAATTTAAAAGTTCCCAGGTCGTAACCATCAACTTATATACATTGTAACTGTTAAAGCCACACTGTATTGAATCCAGAAAGTGCGACGTTCGTGTAATGCACTGTGCTCTATCTGAATACAAAGAACTCTGCCTGCAGTTTTTTCAGTGTCAGCTGAAAACGAGGTCCTGATTCTTTGAAGTACGTATCAGGCAAGCATTTTGGGAACCTTCACGAGGCTATGAGACCTCTACCTGCATTCGCCTAACACTTTGAAAATACAGGAAAATTCAATACAGAGGGGCTTTAACTGAATAATACTGGATGTACCGGTAATGTAGGAGGAAACTTGAGCCCCGGTGATACCTACAATATCGAGACGATATTGCTGTCTTGACACCAGATGGCACTGGCATGACCAATCAAACTCACGACCTCATTGGTGCAAGGCATGGATTTTATGACTGTGCCAGGCAATGGTCAGTTGGATTTATGAAAATAAGGAATTCTGAAGGGAAGATTAGTCCATATTTTCTATGCAAGATAGATCTGTTGCCGGTATAGACAAATCCCAAATTGACGTAAACGGGAAAGATCTGCGCACTTCCGCCGAAATAGCAACAAGAACCTCGATCTGAAACTGAATGACGTGACGCAGAGAACCCCACGACAGTGACTTGGACAACGTTACGTCAGAGTTGACCATTGCTGAATCACGGATTGCGTCACGTCAGCTGGTTTCAGATCGAGGTTCTTGTTGCTATTTCGGCGGAAGTGCGCAGAACTTGGAATTTGGGATTTGTCTATANCTTGGCCGAAATGAGTACGATCAACCGAAACTTGGCCGAAATGAGTACAACCAACCCAATCTTAAGCCACGCCCCGTCACTAATGTGGAATTCCAAGCGGACATGGATGATTTGATGGACAGCGGATCTGTTATTTAAACAATTTCTGTGATTGGGAGTGGGGGATGGAAGTGACAGTTCTCCCTCATTCAAAATTCAAATTCAACGAAGTCATCCTAATTTAAAAGTTCCCAGGTCGTAACCATCAACTTATATACATTGTAACTGTTAAAGCCACACTGTATTGAATCCAGAAAGTGCGACGTTCGTGTAATGCACTGTGCTCTATCTGAATACAAAGAACTCTGCCTGCAGTTTTTTCAGTGTCAGCTGAAAACGAGGTCCTGATTCTTTGAAGTACGTATCAGGCAAGCATTTTGGGAACCTTCACAAGGCTATGAGACCTCTACCTGCATTCGCCTAACACTTTGAAAATACAGGAAAATTCAATACAGAGGGGCTTTAACTGAATAATACTGGATGTAATGTAGGAGGAAACTTGAGCCCCGGTGATACCTACAATATCGAGACGATATTGCTGTCTTGACACCAGATGGCACTGGCATGACCAAGGATCAAGCTCACGACCTCATTGGTGCAAGGCACAGATTTTATGACTGTTATGTGCCAGGCAACGGTCAGTTTCAAGGATTTATGAAAATAAGGAATTCTGAAGGGAAGATTAGTTCATATTTTCTATGCAAGATAGATCTGTGAATATTTGTAAATATTTTGTGTATATTTTGTAGTTGTGTGAATCTCATTCTGAACATATCAACATACATGTAACTTGTGTATAATTTTATAATGCTATATGTATATAATTTTATATAATTCTATATGTATACAATGTATATGATATGACATATTAAAGAGGCTCTCTCACCTTACGACTGTAATTTAAAACGTCCCTCTAAAAACCTAGATGTTGTATAAAGATGTAACACTTTTGATCAAAGAAAGTGTTTGATAAATAACATCCCATTAATTAGGGCCTATTCCTTGACATATACAACTTTTAATGAGCTTGATAAAGGAGTATGTAAAAAGTAAAAAATATTTATGTGTTTAGAAACTCCTGCATCCCATGAATAAAAAGTGTTACATCCTTATAATTGGACGAGACTTGGGGCTGAAAGGTGAGACAGACTCTTTAACTATCCATCTACATAAAACATGCACATTCCATTAGCTATAATGTAAGTACTGTTGTAAATTTTTTCCGAAAAATATGAAATTCCAGAATGAAATATTGGGGTATGGGTATAGAGGTTTCCCACTGACGTCACACGGCCGCCATACTGGCCGTCAAAATGAAGCCATGGAGGCTGCCATCTTGTTCTCGGTTCGAACATTCAGCGGCCCGTACAGACCACTGGGAGCATACAACTCAACAAATCACTTTACCTCTCACAGTTTCTGAGCATAAGTAGTTGGTCTGGTGTGAAAACCGTGTTGAAGACAAAGCGAATAGTCCATACGGCTTGCTGTAGAACAGTGTAGAAGAGGTCCGATGAATGCCGACAACGTACAAACCACGTCAAAAACGCTGTGTTGATGCTGTGACGTTGCGTCATTTGACGGCCAATATGGCGGATATTTGGAGCTGTGACGTCACGTGGGAAACCTCTATACCGGTATGGTTAAAATTTTGGAAGATGATGAGAATTTTGAATCACCCGAGCCCAAACACTTTGGTTTTTGTTGGTAGGATATGAGAGAAACATCCAGAAATATTTCTTTTACAGACTGTACCTCATTTCATTTCATACCAATATTCACATTTTTATACTGTTTGCTAGAATTAACCACTGACCATACTGAATGTATATGTGTACAGTTTAATAATCATAGCAGTCATTAAGAAATCTAACTTAAGACGTCCCTCTAAAAACCGGTTGGGGTCGAAAATTCGCTAAGTTCTGGAAGTTGACTTCTTGATATTTACCCTCTAAAAACCTAGATGTTGTACAAACTGTATTTAGATGGGAATTTGGCCTAGTGGTTAAGGCGTGCTGCCCCTTAGTGCTGGCAATTGGTGCCTAATGCGAGGGTCCGTGGGTTCGAATCTGGTAGGAAGCGATGTCTTTCGCCTTTAGAAACTCGTTTCTCTTTCATGTCCTCTAAAAACCTGGATGTTGTGTATAAAAGATGTTACAGTTTCTGATCCCTTGTATTGAGGGGTGACTTTAATCAGGTGGTGACTTGCATGTCATAGAAATTGTTCATGAAAAGAGGTAAAATGTAGGCCAACATTGTTTTCTCTCACGTGACATATCACATCCATTGTGACCAGCTCTAATAGCAGGCGCTTGTCGCAAGTGATCATCATTGGTCATCAGTTTACTCAACTATTATCACTGCTGTCCACTACTATTGTCAACCTGCAGAGACGGACATTTCAGCTATTGTGTTCTAAAGCCGTTAACCCTTTCCGCGGTTGCTACATGCAGTGTACTTTTGCTGGATCGGGTCGCATATATTGACATTGTTCTGAAAACAGAGAGGAAGTCACTTTTAAAAGCTATCTACCGGTACCATCAGATAGATGACGGAGCTCAGCTCAGCCAAGTGCAAAGTGAGATTGAGCATTTATCCAGAGAGAAAGCTATGAATCCTGTTCCACTAAAGCATGCTTCTTCAAATGTGGGGAGATTTCTTCTCCCTGGCTACTTAGGTGCGTCAGTTAGTCTATGTCATGGCTTGGGCTGCAGAACCTTACCTTCGGGCCGTAGAGTGGATACCTAAGACGATAGGCAACCTGGTGAAATCGGCTTGATATAGGAGGAAGCTTGCAATGATGAGTTCAGGCTTTTCAGTTATATTTCAAGCATGATTTAACTCCTTTTGGGGGTGCATTGGAAATATAATAGAAAGGCCTTTCATCATTGGAAGTTTCAGCGAGGTTTGAGTAGGTGAAGTAACTCATTCAGTCATCATTCAAAGCTCCCTCCTGATATACATGTTTGCAGACAGACTGCAAGTTACACATGGATATCAATCATGACCCCAATGAGGAAACCAGGGAGTGGTGAGTGGTTGGGGACTGGGACATGGAACTGTGTTTGTAAAGAAAGATCCATGTGTGTCTGTTGATACTCCCAATGCTTCTACCGAGCAGGTCCTTGTAATATATGCCGCGGAGTTTCCTATGGATATTATTCCTAATGGATATTATTCCTAATGGATATTATTCCTGATGGATATTATTCCTGATTGATATTATTCCTGATGGATATTATTCCTGATGGGTATTATTCCTAATGGATATTATTCCTATATGGATGTTATTCCTATGGATAAGGCCTGGTAGTAATTTTCAAAAGTCGCGATGTTGGCTCCAACGCTGCTCATGCCTTTTCGGGTTTAGGGCGTACTCACGGAAAAATGTTCATGGAAGAGCCCCATGATAGCACCCAGTGCCTTAGACTAACTGCAGAATGAAATACTTCCTCACATTTGATGACAGCATGCCCACAAAATTTGGTCTAATCAGAGGCAAGCTGCTTGATCAGGGTCAGAATTATACTGGCTTGAGTTTTTCTGTTGCGTATCTCTAGTGGACATAATTGAGTATTTGTTGCCAAAGGGCAGAAAAAGGGGAAAATCCCCGTCCCTCAGAACCTAGCTTCCTCTCAGACTTTCAGGTTGTTAAATGCCTACCTTCAACAGAAGGTGTAGCATTGACATGCCCGCCTCCAGTAGGAGGTGTTGCATATTTGACATGCCCGCCTCCAATAGGAGGTGTAGCATATTGGTCATTAGGTATTGTGTAGTGTCTGTTTGTCCGTCTGTCCGTTGTGTTAGTATACTATCCTGAGGTTAGGTCAAAAAATTGATTTTACTAATGAGTGTGACTGTGAAGGGATCGCACCACCAGTTTGTGGTGTCAATCAGAACGCCTAGAAAATATTGCCTGTTTTGTTTGGCAGGGTTATGTTCAGTTATTGTGATATGTCACGTGATGGAAGATTTCCCATCGATTGTATTAAAAAAAACATGTAAAAAGCTAGAAAATTAATTCAAACCCAATCACATACGTATTCATTGGAAAGTTCTAAAAGAGCACTTTCCAAATAATTCCTATGTGACAGGGTTTCTATAAGGTTTCAGGATCTGGCAGTTTTTAGGCCAGACCCAAAAATATGTCTGTTTGCTGTAACCCGACCCTGCCCTAATAGCTTGGGTAGGTAGGTAGGCATATATTTTTTTAATTTTTTTAGTTGGAGGTGGAAAAAAATTAGCAATTTCCACAAAATAAAATAAAAATATACTAGTGTGTAAAAAACAATGTCTTTCGGGGTTTATGACACACTGGCATTCAGTTTTGAAGTGTAAAATGTTTTAGGTCGGCATACTTCGTCATTGCCGGTCGGCAAATCGGGTCCTTTGGGGGCATAAAAAAAACATATTGGCTATTACCCCTATAAAAAGTTTTGGGTCGGTACCATTTATGTAGGGGCGGTCGGGTTACAGCAAACAGACATATTTTTGGGTCTGGCCTTATCACGAAGTTGCCACAGGCATGAAAGGTTAAAAAGGCCTACCTTATTGTCTTTATGGGCATATTCGAATCCCCGTTCTTGACAACACTTGTGCTGACCCAGTCCATGTCAGTTGTTGACTCAACTCGAGACTGGCAGTTTCATACACCGAGAACACAATCGGAGTCTGGCCACATCTTGTCAACCCTCCGCTGAGTGGGGAGTGAAAAGAACATGTTCTTGGCCCCGACTCAGGTTGTGTTCTTGGCGTTTGAAACTGCCGTTCTGGAGTTGAGTCAACAACAACATGCAGGCCCGTAGCAGCCCTCCGATGAGTGGAGGGGCCCTGGTGGGGCCGGATCAAGGATTGACAGAAAGGGGGCGTGGCTCGACAGTGCGCTGAGCATGGAAAAGGAAGTGGGAAGCCAAAACGGGGGGTGTGGGGGTCCTCCCCCAGAAAAATTTGACAATTTAAGTGCTTTAGATGCATTTTCCTGGGATCTGAGAGCAAATATATGGACATATAAAATGGACATTTGGGCCAAGGTATTTTTTGGCAAAAAAGTGGGGGGGCCCGGGACCCCCCGGCTCCTACGGGCCTGACATGAACTGGGTCAGCACGCGTGTTGTCATGTTAAGAACGAGAATTCGAATACACCCTTTGTGTCTGGCCTGAGGATGTTCTTGACCTCTGACCTTGTAAGGTTATCTAAAATCCTGGTTAAATGCTGTTAAAGTACATCGTGAAGAAGTCGGACCCTTTTGTATCGCTCCCTTGCTCGCACGCTCATGTGTGCGATCTTGGGAGACCCGACTTCTTCAGGATGGTTAAAGTGCCATTACAGATGTTAGTACATTATAGAGGAACTTCACGTGACGTCATCATTGACATCATAATTCGCACGTCAGCCATGTTGGACGTCATTTGAAGCTACGAATGCGTTGGACGTGACGTCCAACATGGCGGCATCTCGTCGCGGCAGTGACGTCACAATCGTCGCTGCACTTCCTCTATAAAGTCGTCTCCAAATCTCGCAAATTTTCACCCCCAACAGGTGTCTTCCTCGGGCACTTTCTGGTTGAGATCCCTCCACTTCCGAGACCTCAACTAGAAAATGCCTGAGGAAGACCCCGGTCAAAAATTTGCGAGATTTGGAGACGACTTTATGTTTACTATCTTTTTGTGTGTCGTGTTTTTGTACTCTGTTGGGTATTACATATTGCATATTGCATGATGTACATCCAAGTTCAGAAGCTAGTTGGCAGCCTCCACAACATTGCTTGCTTTATTGATGGCAAGAAATTGCCACCACAAGGTAATTGTGGTTGGTGGTTGGTTTGCTGTAACTGTCTTCCCCTCAGACAAAGGAGCACCTCAGGTGCCAATGTCTGTCACCACACTTTCCCAGGATTGAACTGGGAATGTACATTGGACTTTGATGGCCAGTGTGAGACATTTCAGAGAAGCATTTGAGAACAACCTCTTTTATCTGCGAACACGCGATCTCTTGCGGCATTATGAGGTTCCTGAATATTGTGTTCAGAGGGTCGGAGTTAACAACTCGTAGGAATCTGGACGTGGGTGAAATTACAGACCTGTGTCCGTCTCAATCTTGTAGTTAGTTTGTACAGTATAGAGCCGGGCGGGTGGGTCAAGTTTGAATGGATGTGTACAGAGTTCGCTGATGTTTTTAAATGTGTGCTTTACCGTTCAGGTTTTTGCTGTCCGGTTCGAAGCAGCGGTTGATACGAAGTTAGAGTAAGATTCTCTAGAATTGGAACCGAGTTCGATTCTCTAGAATTGGAACCGAGTTAGATTCTCTAGAATTGGTACCGAGTTATCTTCATGATCATTACCTTACCATCCATGGTGACTGGTTGCATTTGTGTTAGATTTTTGTCAGGGCTGAAGCCACAGCATTATTGGAAGTATGGAAGAGGCCATCTCAAGCTACTCATGTTCCTCACTTGGATGGGGTCTTTTACTTGCCCTTGCAATAATAAATTATTTAGAAGAAAAGATCGTATATTCTTTTGTTATTTTTGTTCATGGTGTTTTTCTGTTTGATCTGTTGTCAGTAGGGGAAACTGTGGGACTTTGTTGATGATGTTGGGGGATCGAACCCGGTGGGACTTGGTTGATGATGTCGGGGATCAAACCCGGTGGGACTTGGTTGATGATGTCGGGGATCGAACCCGGTGGGACTTGGTTGTTGATGATGTCAGGGATTGAACCCAGTGGGACTTGGTTGTTTGATGATGACGGGGATCAAACCCGTTCCATTTACTTTAGGCGTCTGTGCCTGCCGCCTGTGAAACTCTGGCTATTTGAGGTCCCCACTGCTTCCTACAACAGGACGGAGTTTGGGGAGGAGATTGTTTTGGAGCCCCTGTCCTGAGAGGATGTTGAGATTTTCTAGATTTGTGAGGAAAGGGGCCATCTCAAGCTACTCATGTTCCTCACTTGGATGGGGTCTTTTACTTCCCTTGGAAAGGCACAAGGTACAAGGCATGGATTAGGACTGTGGATGTATAGCTTCTGGCTCCTATGGATAAGGGACAAAATTTCATCACCAAATTCGCCACAAAGGATGTCTGCCAAATTTGCAAACGTTGAAACTACGGATTTACAGACTCGAGCTCTGGTGGATACCGACAAAATGATGTCTTCAAATTCACAGAATAATGCCTTCTCTGTAGGCATTGGATCTCGGCAGATTTCCAGTCATTAGAAGTAGGATGTTTCAGGATTCTGACACGTCTGCTGGGGACCATCACAACTTGATGTCTGTCTGCTTGGAAAGGGTAAGTTTTTGCAATTTTATTACGAAAAAGGGGCTGGGAACTTTTCTTCATTGATTTATTTCAGAATTTCACACATGTGTATCTGGTTATTCTCGGAGAGAAAGGAACTCTGAATTAAACAGCGGGACCCTACAGGCAGCCACCTCACAGCCATTTTGATNCACCTGTGATGAAGTGACCGCACTGATATGAGCCTAACAGCTGGCTACCTATAGGGTCACTTTAAGAGATGGCGCACTCAAGAGACGGCACAGCAGTGCCATCTCTTGAGTGATCGGTAAACTACACTAGGCAATGATAGAGGCACAGCAGTGCCATCTCGGAGAAGATGGTGGAACTAACTACTGGCATGAAGTGAAACAATTCTTGCATTTTGGTTCCCGAAGCTACCGCTAGAGAGTGCTGTCTAGCAACTGAGAGCACTCTGTCCAGCAACTGAGAGCACTTCCGAATGAGGGCTAACATCAATTAGAAACTAATTAGCCCCCAAAAATATTGAAACTCTTAACATATACAAAAATAAATCCATAAGAATTTTAATTGATCATTTTTCCAATCCTAGAAACATTTTCAAAGGTTTCGAGTACTCTAATTATGAGCTGACGATACAAATATTTGCCGAGGTAGATTTTCTTAAAACCAATCAAGAGATATTGTTATCCACAAAGGTATTGGGAAGCCAACGTGAACCGTCAAGCCTTGTCAGCTCTGGGCCGGGCCTATTGGCTAGGAATACGGTTCTGACGCGGGCTCCTCGAGGTCGGTGGATGGTCCCGTTTATGCCGGGGGTCTGCCGACCGCCGGTTACAGTTGTCTGTCAGTCAGTTGGTCCGTCTGTGTACTCTGCATGACTTCTGCCGACCTGGTTTTTATCTGTTCACATTTGTATGTTGAACGGAAGAAGTGTCTTGAGTGGGAACATGGCATAGGATCGATGGTCGAATTCGCATATATCCTCAACCCGTAACCCAGACGGAACACTAACCCGTAACCCACACAATAACCTTGGGTTAGAGGTAGAGCATTTATGCGAACTCTTTTTCCATCTTATGATCCTAGGCCTAATTCCCCGCACACTCCTTCTGTTCAGCGTATAAATCGAAGTTCGCGACCGAACGGGCTGGGTGTCGGGTCCCAGTGTATAAAAACAAAGAATAGAAACACTCGTATCAGGCGCGGATCCAAGGGGGGGGGGCACCCGCCGCACGCCCCCCCCCCCTTTCATTTCGGCCAAAAAATCTTTAAAATCAACCGTGAAATTCTGAAATTTGCAGCAAATCATTGAAATTCACCGCAGATTTCAATGTTTCTAGCACAGTGCGCCCCTCTTTCCCGAAATCCTGGATCCGTCCCTGCGTATATATCGGGAGATCATCATCATACTGAAATTTGACAGGAGTTTGTTTGTTTTGTTCGGGATTTTCTCCAAGACGAGCGCAGCAAAATGAGTCGGAAGTCGCACAGAAGAAGACCGAAGGTGGAACCAGACAGCAACCACAGAAATCGACAACGTCAAATTTCACAATGGGCAGACAATCCTGAAATCAGCGAGCCGTTGGTGTCACCTTGGACATGTTGGGTCGTCTTCTGTGCGCATTCCGACTCATTTTGTCGTGCCGGTGTAAAGGGAAAGAATGTCCCCAGGAAAAACTGTCCAAGGAACAAAAGATCCTATTGTTACATTCTAATCTCTGGGATTGGTTTTCTATAGTCATACCGCTTATTCCGTCATTCAACAATAGAAGTGGACACTTTTTACAGGGGGACACTCTGTACCGTTACACCTGGTCACATTTGTCCTCTGCCAGGAGCCCTTGTCCAGCGCCATACGTCTGGACCCGCGAGTTCGGGGTTGTAAAATTCCAAATTTTGGAAAAGAGATCAAAAATATTCAGTTCGCAGATGATGCCTCGCATCCTTTGTCATGAAATTGTTTTGATGCACTTTTTAATGTCTATGATAAGTTTGTTGAAGCATCCGGTGCAAAGGTAAATTTAAAGAAAACAGAGATACTTTTGTTAGGTAATTATAGCGTTCTTGATGTGCCAGAAAAGTCCCGGCCCCCTTACTCCTTAATTTTAGGGTACCGGTACACATACATGTATGCTTGTTCCTGAGTTTGAAAATGACCCCCTTATGGAAGGAACCAAGATATTTTCCCCCTTTTTCGGGATTTTTTTATCAATTAGACACCCTAATTTTGAAGGAACCAAGGGATTTTCACCCCCTTTTTACAGGCTTTTTCATTGAAAATAGGACTTTCACACCCCTTTCTATTATTTTTTCGGGAAGAGAAACTTTTGTCCCCCTTTTTAAGAATTTGTTGGGAGAAAAGTCATTCAAAGTACCCCTATTTTAAGTGTTTTTCGGGAATTTTTCCCGAAGACTGCTGCCGAAAATGACCCCTTTTCCCGCGAAAATTGGAACGAGCATGCGGTATGGTTGAATAAAACGACAGCAAACAGGATAAATGGAATTATATTTAAATTTCTTTGGTCTCATAGAGTAGAAACCATTAGAAGACAGCTTTTAGTTAGAGATTTTAAAGAAGGAGGAATCGGAATGACCGATGTTCTCACCCGGTGTCAGGCGTTACATGTAGAGAGACTAAGAAAACTGTATCAAACAGATGGAAAGGACACAGTGCAACCTTGGGTACACGACTGTTAGGAAGGGAATTTGCTATAGAGGCGTCACCTTTCGGAGAACGGCCACAACATGGGGAAAGCCCTCCTAAAAATAGTACGGTGACGCAGCCAAATCGGCGTAGTCGACGCCTACCTCCACAGCAAAGCCAATAGAATATTATTGACGACCGGAAGAAGCCAATCTGGGCATGCGCAGGAGGCCTCTGCTGTAAATTTATCACACTTCAAATGCATTTTTTGAAGTCATCAGATCGAACTTCAGATTACCAATAGGCTCAAATTGTTCTAAACATGTTTATCGATTGCAAGACGTTGACATTATCTTGATTTTGTAATACTCAACTGAGAAAAATGCAACCTTCGGCACTAAAATTCCGGCCGTTTAGCTCGGAAGCATGAGAGTTGGTGCAATTTACTGAATTTACTGAATCTTGGAATAAGATCGCCGAACAATATTAACGTTATCATGGAGAAGGGAATTCCCGCTGCATATAAACATTGTGGTATAGCCGATAGCTGTCACAGGTTTCACCAAATCCTTTCGCCCAAAATGCCTATGTTAACTTCTTTGTCTTCAAACCACTGTTTGCCATATTTGGTAGGAACCAAATAGTTTTATTGTACGAACGTCTCGTCAATACTGTGGTTTCCTTTTGTAGGCCTCGACCATGTCGACGTGCATGGCTTAATGTGTCAGGGAATTCCTATTATATTCCAAATAGGGCACCAACCAATCAAATTTCGTTCCGGACCTTTTCCACTACATGCATTGACTTCTAACAGTCGTGGGTAGCCTATGGCCTTTACACTGACTTCGGCTATTACATCGAATATGGTCCAAGGTATTAATAGAGATTTGTGCACAAAAAAAGTTAACTTGCAGAGCAGTACCTGGGTGAGAGCATCGGTCAAGTCGATCTATGGTATCATGATGGAAAATAAAGCTAAAGTAATGTACAAGAGTAAAGTCAATAACCCACATAAAAACTGGGAAGTCATATGGCGGAATGTATGGGACAACAAATTAACAAATAACTTTCAGAAAGAGATTTATTATAAATTTGTTCACTTCCCTCCCGGAATGCGAAAGGAAGTGTATTTTTTGTGTAATAGAAGTTTAGAAACATTTGACCATTTGTTTGAAGCATTTGTTTGAAGAGTAGTGTGTCAAGATTGACGAGCTAAAAATAGAATTTCAAGATATATTGAGACAAAACAACTTACAGCCATTGAGCCATTTTCGCAGAAACACACCTCTGAATGCGAGATACAGTCTCACACTGAGTGGCCCTCTTGGTCGCAACAAAAATATTCCTGCAGCAGAGTATCTTTTACAAAGTGTAATAAATTTGATATCTTTATTCGTTAAGTATGGTAATACATGTATACAATTGGTTTTGGAAATTATGACAGAGAATGATAAATATTCAGGTTTGATATTTTAGAATGCTACAAGGCGAGATGGCCACTTGTCCTCTATGCTCAGCGGTCCTCTGACTAGGTGGCGCTGTGAGGAGTTTGATAACATAGTTCAAGGACAGAGGACTAGTCCATCTCATCTTGAAGTGTTCTAAACTATCAACCTCAATATTAATTATTCTTCATCATATTTTTCAAAACCAATTAAATAAGAATGTGTATTATATATTACTTAGTATATCTACGAAGAAAGATATCAAATTTATTGTACTTTGTAAAAGATACTGTGTCGCGAATATTTTTGGCTGGACCAAGAAACATTTCAAGTTTTGTGGAAATATACCACACCACCACATTAACTCGTGTTGATCGGGCTATCCCTCCCGTGAAAGGCCGGGATTTCCAGTCTTGACCCGAGCAAGGGGCCTGGTACTATACCTGTGTCTCTTCGCCTCCTCCTTGCGGGTCGACCATGAACTATCACCATGAGATGGTTCATTGGTCAGATTGGATCTCCTGGCATTTTTTCGAGGCGGGGCCACGTCACTTTATATCAGAACTCTATTATATATCAAAAACAGTCTCAAACTACACTATTTTATACTATTATATATCAAAAACAGTCTGTTTTAGGCAGGTAAGATCGATGGAAATGGGTCGTGGCAAATATGGCCCCTACCCCCCCCTTCCCCCGCAGAATCGCAACTTTTGCAAATACTTTTGGAACTTGAAAACTTTCATGGCTTCAGAAGCCAACATTTTTAATGAGTATTGACCTGATTACTCCACTGCCACCTAGTGGCACTTCAAGGAAATAACAAGTGCCACGTTGTGGCAGTTATAAGAACTAAACATGGAAAGAGGAAACATGAAATTTTCGCGACGCTAAAAGTTGGCGAATTTATCATTTTTGAAAACCGCGAAGACTAATTTCCACGTTTACCTTCATAATCCAAAATACATTAGGGTTTGTATTTCGCGCTGTTTAAGTTCGCGTTTCGGCCCATGAACGCGAAAATAAAACGAACGCGAAAATTTCACGATTTACAATACGTTCTGATAGGAAAATCAAGCCAGATGTCCAATCAGAACTCGAAATTATGAAAGAACCTTTGCAAGAAACAACACAATATTTGATAAAGATACAGTTTATTTAAACATTTCAATGTAGATTTACAAATGGGCCTACAAGAGCATACAACAGAAAAGCATTGGTTTTTCAAATATTGTAGACGTACACTTTGTTGGTGGACAGCATACAATCTTTAGTTCACCGCAGATAATGATGAGGCAGAACCTCAGATATTTTCATTTATAATTGTAGACTGGGTAGTTGAAGCGAATCGACAGTCGTTTTGTAAACAGAAGGATGATGTTTGTAAACATTGCCCTCACAGCCAATCAGAATGCAGGAAAAGAGTGTTTGTAAACAAAGATTCGTCCCCTTGAGCATTCAAATTTTTTGGCTGACACATCGCTTCATTTTAATAAATGAATTCACGTGAAAAATGGTCCATGGACCATGTGCTCACTGGGTTGG
>NMRB01000112.1:0-10462 GCA_002633025.1 Notospermus geniculatus
AAAAATGAGGAAAGGGATTAAAATCTACTCTCTGAAGTGTTCTTTTGACGATAAGTCTAACAAACTGAAGGGGAAGAACCATCAAACGTCAAGGTTGGGAATGACGCAACAGATGAACATGAACTTTATGAACTTTGTGGAAGGCGCAATATCATGATATTATAGATGGCGCTGCGATCAATGTTACCGGATGACGTCACTTTTAGTGTCGAGGTTTCGTTTTGGGCCACGACGAAGCGGTTAAGAAGCGTGACAGCCCTGTTCATGACGACAACGGACGCTGCGCTTTTGGTAAAGCCCATCTGTTTCAGACAGACAAGCCGAACGCAGCCCTCGGAAAATGAGTACAGTATTATTAAAAACCGCTCGCAGCAGCGCCGCATCACCGGGCGGTGGTTACTTGTTACAAACTCGTTATTCTATGTAACTTATTTAGTGTCGTGTAGCCCTCAGCTATTTCCCCCGTCTTCAAGCAGAGGGTAGTATAAATCTATTTGGGGTTGCGAGGGACAGGGGGCACAGATTTCTGAGAAGTATCAGAATGATATAGGCTACAACCGATGGTGAGGAAGACTTTCAATTTATATTGAATGCATACTTGTGTCGATGGCTGTTAAGTAAGGTCATGATATCAAGAATGGTCAGGCAATGGTGACCACCTTTAAAGGGTGAAGAATGAACCGTAATTCTTTGCTCGCTCGGCGGACGGCAAACATTCATTAATTGGTCACTTGAGATACCATGACTGATCCTATGTCTTATTCATGACTTCAACTCCCGTTGAATACCGCAATAACGACGAAGTAGGCGGTCAGTGGCCGTTTGCGTCGCCTGATTTGAATCGGAATCGCCAAATTGACCTCGTAGATGAGATTTGAGTTCGTCGTAATTTGACTTCGGAGGATGGGCGCATACAACCTGTCGTATTATTAATATCATAGGTTATTAGAGAGGATCTCAGGAATCTCAACCGCTTGTGCGGAATTCGCTTGAATAAGGAAAGGAACCCGAACTTTATAACTCCTCGGAGCAATTGCTTCCTTCACTTCAGACATGTCAGAATTGAAAATGCAAATGAAGTTAACAACTTATCTATACATATTCCTCCGTCATGACTGAAGGATTGGCTGATGACTCAAAGACGTCCGTTTTGCAACCTTTGAAAACATCCTTCTTAATATCACTTTTGGTAATTGTGAAATATCAAGGACGTCATAAATCAGTTTCAATCTGTAGTACGGCTTTAATATCATATTCTGTCCAGAACTAAAACCGCCTGCATAGAGACGCAAGGTTTCTCAAGAGAAGCCCTAAAATTACGGACGGTATTGTATAGCCTACATGAAAATATGAACCTCTGGATTGTTCACTGATGATGGGGACTCCTGACGGATAAACGAAGAATTGTGTTGTAAACGGTGAAAGATTCAGTCGCGGTTAATATTCAGTTGGGGTCATGAATCCTGCCCAACAGCAGCGTGAGCCTGAAAGGATTAGCCTCAATGACCACGAGATAGCCTCACCCGTAGGGCGCAGGCCTAGGACTAGGACAACATTAAACATTCATGTGGGCTACACTGTACTGGGACCTACCGGTAGGCCTACATTACGCAACAGTACGGTAGGCTACGCAGGCCTATGATAGGCCCCGACATAGGCCTACGAAGGCCTACAGAGGGATACAGACGTACCGGTAGCAGAAGAAAGGGCAATAGCCCCTTGCAAATGCGAAAGTTGGCGAGGGTGTGCATTCGTGGTCCACAGTGCACGCACGTAGTCGTAGGCCTACATCCCCCTGCCCATGTGTGCGGAGGCCTCTCGCATCGGGTCTATAGGAGGCCGAGACCCTATTGTATTAAAAGGATACTTTGTTTCAAGCCCTACCTGTCGTTGGCAAGGAGTCTTCTGAACTCTTGATCGATCTTCTTTCGGAAATCACATCTCCCGTCCGGCAACACATCTCACATCTGCATTGCTGTAGATAAGTAGGCTAGTCAGTGCATCAGTCTGTGCATGTAGCGGCTACACCGAGTGTAGACCTCATGACCTGCGTCTTTTCTGTCTCTTCACGATGACGCAAGACAAAAAACCGACGTAGGCCGACAGGTAGGCCTACAAGGCTTCTAATAGTCTATTAGTGTGCACATTAAATCTAGAGTCACTCAAATGACAAGTTTGCAAACAGACAGCCCTTGCTCACGAATGGATTCCGACGCGGCCTACTCCAACTTTCGCTTTGGCATTTCAAGTGAGAACTCAGCCTCGATCTGGGCAGTGACTACAATCACCAACGGCAACGCAGAGGTCAGACGGCTTGGAGCATCATAAAATGCGGAACGGAACGGCACTGTGGAGGTGTGTGGGCAGTGTAGGCCTACTCTGGCCAAGGCGTTGTACTTCATGACCTGTCTATACAGTCTGCAGTTCGCGACAAAAGGCAATGGGTCAATTTATTCACCACGGCCAATTGGCCACANTTCCTGGAAACAGAAATTTCTGATCGAAAACATCATGCTTCATAAGCAATCATGCCAGTTGTATTGTTTTGGTCAATTTCGCTGCGTATACGGCCATAAACAGCTATCTTTTAAAAAATTGTTTAATGGTATGACTGTACGAACATTCACATCCACTAACCCAGCAAACGTCCGATTGACATGACTCGCGTCATTTTCTCGTCTGGTGGTGGCTTTAAAGGTTGACTAGGAGAGTTGCTTAAATAATACTGCAGGGAAAAACATATTCATCAGAATAGAGAGGCTTGTTGAATACTCAGGTCTGCTTTGAAGAAATCAGCGGCTACAACACCTCATTCTGATGCCACCCGGATATTTTCGAGCGACACAACTGACGTTGGGGGCCAAGCGAACCATCGTTATGCCTTTCTCTGCTACATGTACAATCGTCATCATTCTCATTTTGTCGGAAGGCGATTTCAAAGTGTACGGAGCGGTCGCCATGGAGGGTGGAGACCCAACAACAACAACAACAAAAACACGTAAGTCACGATTTCCAAACTCGTCTTCGCTTAAATTTGACGAAAAAGTCCATAAACTTTGCATGACGTGTACAAGAAACTAATTTGCATTGAGACTGAGAAATACCTACATGTATACAGGCTTGTTCAGATTTTCCCTAAAAGGAGATTTAGCCGGATAATAGTGTCACTGGAATAATTTCATAACGTCTGACGGTGAGTACATATAAAAGGCCCGCACGTTTTGCGGAAACGCAGTAGTGAAAACGAACCTTTAGGGAATGAGAAAAAGCATCAACAATATCTCGTAAGGACGCCCCCGGAGGATGCCAGGGCCCAGTCATTGCATGTCAGTATAAGAGAGTGACGCCTGCTTGCCATTGATGGAAAGGTCATGGGGGACAAAGGGGATTTCAATTCGCTTTCCGGGAGTGACTTTTGACACACGCTGTTTGGCCCGACACTTTATTCCTCGTTCCTCATGATGGACATCGGGACAGATGAACCTGTCGGGCAGAAATGTTCTGAAAATAGAACGAAAATATAACAATCTCTTCATTATCTTCACCGTCGACATCATCTTCATTGTCCGTATGTACGGACAGTGTGGTGTATTTTTTCGGTCATTTATTCAACGTTTCGACCCCCCCCCCGTCATCTTGGTTTTTACAAAGATTTTGTGCGCGCGCATTTATCTGGTGGGCAAATCAACGCATANTCGGCAGAAACTAGCAGACAAATGGTCTGATTCCGTTTATACTGTTCTGGGTAAACCAAACCCTGATGTTCCGGTATACACTGTTCAGCCGCTGGGAGGTGGTGTCAAGCGGACACTGCATCGTAACCTTCTGTTACCCGTTGGCACCATTAGAGATGAAGCAGCTCCGAAACCAAAACCAAAGCCAAGATCTCGTAGGAAGGAGGAAGTGAAAGTCTCAGAGGTGGATGAGGAGCAGGATGACTCCGACGTTATACTGGTCACAATCGACCCATTTGGGCCACTTTTGTCGGACGTCGTCGACCCGCAATCTACTAATGAACCAACTATCACTCCGGCCGAGGGCTCTGTGGTTCTGTTGACTCCTCCCCGTCCAGCCCCTCGTACTCAGCCTCATACCCAACCTCGAATTCTTCCACGTTCTCAGAGTCGTAGTCAAACTCAAGCTCGTAGTCAAATGCCTCTTACCACGTTAGATTCTGAACCTACAGTGCCTTCGTCAACCGTTGGCGAAGTTACTAACCCGAACCGCGAGTACAGTACTGTTGATGTGAGTTCTGTGGCTGCATCGTCACGGACGGGTGAAGTGTCTGTCGGAGAGCATCGCTCTGCTGAGGTTAGTTCCGTGCCTGCTGAGACACCACACGTGAATGATTCTTTTAGGAGTGAGATAACAGGAGAAAGTACAGGTGAGCGAGAATCGACTATTTCGGGTGTTACATCTTCGCCGAGTCCAGTTCCTGCACCGAGACCGGTAAGGAATCGCCGGCCACCTGTAAGGTTTCAGGATTACGTGGTGTATAGTCAGCAGGTACCAGAATCTTCCCCGCTACAAGCCGTTACCAGTACTCTTTCGCCACCGTCCTTACATGCAAGTAATCCAGAGTGGCGCGAGAAAGTTGACCATTTCATGTCGCTCATGTCCAAGCCAGAGGTTTCAGGCAACTCTGAGCTGATGGACAGGATCATTTCACTAATGAAGAATAGTTAGTTTGCATCTCTTTCATGTCGATATAAGAGCATGAAGAGCCTGTTGAGTTTTATCTTGACGTTTGGATCGCCAATATTGTCATTGTCAGTGTTTTGGGTGTATTTTGTCCTGAACATATCCGCAGATGTTCAGTGGAGCACAGTTTGTCAGGAGAAACCCAGTTCTTCTGAATTTTTGCGACTTAATAATGATGGACTATGTTTATTCAAGTTCCGTGTACATATGTTGCCTCAATTTGATTTTGTTTTATGGATTAGTTGTCCGGCCAGTTGTGTTGTCTTGCCGATGAGCTGCCATTCTTGGTTGCCTTCTGGTTTCTGTTTAGTAAGCGGGTCCATTTTCAGTTGTCCCGATTAGCCGGCATTTTCTTTGTATTACACTTTTAGTATTGTTTCTGTTCACAAGTTTTAGTTGGTTTGCATAAATGTTTACGAAATGTCAGNTTTGGGTGTTGCCCATGTCAGATTTCTCAAATGCTAGAATATAGTTCTGAGGTATGGGTTTGACTGGCAGAGGCCTCACCGGACTGCTAATGAAGACTTGAGTGTCGAACTGCTGTACTGAATTGTGTGCATATACAATATATACAACATACATGATTTTATGAAACTGTGGCATCTTGACTTACTCTTTCGAGTCGGAAACGATATCGACCGCTAGACCCTGCCACATATTCATAAAAGTTGGTATTCTATTTAGAAATGTGATTTTGAGTCACTTTATCAAAATTATTTTGCCCATGCTTGCAACAGAGTCCTTTGAACGCAACGGTCATGCTGGTGTATAAAGTTCATTGGTCAATAAATAGTTTGTGGGATTGACAGGGCAGGGTAGTTTCGGTAGCCGAACATCACCCAGCTTCCGCAATCTGTGCCTAGGAATGAGTCCTATTTAGAAATCCCGTGGAATGTCGCGGTCTCGCGCCGCGGTACTTGTTGAATGTAGCTATTCATGACATTCTTCAGGCGGTCACGTGACCACGGGCGAGACAACCTCGAATCCAGGTGTCATACTACGATGCTGGGGTCTCACACACCAGTGAGGCGCCCAGGCTACCACGAAGCCTGACCTGGAGCGACGTCGATATTCACACCATCATCTTCTAAAGCATGTAGCGCCGACAATATCGTCATGACACACATCATGGCGTACATTTTTGGAAAGCTTGCAGCTCAGAGAACACCTCTGGCCAATTTTCAAAATCATCCAGCTCTGTATTGATTGCTGAAGATGGCAATTCCAAATCCGACACGTGCCTTGAAAATGGCAAAAAAACCCTGAAAATCTACTCCAAGGCCTACAAACTTCACAATTACCATGTAATGGTATGAGGAAAACAATTCTCAACCATTTGCTTACCTGATAAATACCTGATATGTCATGAAAAAATGGGGGGTCATAGCAGCTTTTTTTTCGCTACAGCCCTTCAAAATCTCACGTTCATAATTCGCGCCATTGAACCAGAGCCGACCTTGACCGACCTACTTTTCAGTTATAAATAGCTGGCCAGGCCTGGTTGTTGTATTACTACACAGAGTGCTCGGATAATTTGCTCAATCTCTTCACAAAATAACTAAGACATTAGTCTTAAAGAAATTAAAAATCGGCACACGATAGGACCATATATGGATGGAAATCAATCGAGTTTAAAGTACTAGATTTTGGGGGGGGGGGGGTGACAAATCGGGCCTCGTCCCCACTGGTGAGTGAGCCCTGGGTGATGTTCGACTACCGAAAGTACTCCCAGGGTATTGTTTTAGTGAAAATTGAGATCCTGGGTAATCTTTGTATATACCCAGGACGACATTTACCCTTTCAGCAAGAAATTAGCCATCGACGAGTCAGAACACTTTCGCAGCGGCTGGTAGGCGGGTTCAGTGCCGCTGTTTCACTTCTAAAATTTCTGGGAGCCGCATAAGTATGTTGTGTGATACAATCACCAGGTGGCGGCTTTGATGACACCATTTAACTTGCTTGCAGACCGAGACTATAGCCATTGATTTGTACGTCTACTACCAGAGGGCTCTATTATCAGATCAATAATATATTGACGCATTCGGAACGACCTGAGGCGAACTGCTTATCTGTCCACTGGGCGGCGCATTTCACCTCGGACACAAGTCCAAGGCAGCCATATTGTTTATCAACAAACCCACGTGACCACCGGCGTCAGGACCGTGGAACTATTTTGGCCGAATTTGGCCTGTTAAGATGTTCAACCTTATTTGCTGGATAAGTTGAGGCATATTAAATATAAACGTACCGATATCTCACCCAATCTGCCAATTATTGATCCAATAACGCAACGTTTTTGTGTCACCTCGTTAGATCAATGCGTAGGGTGCTGCAGGTGTGATGAGGCGAACCGCACCCGAACTGTCACAAACGGGCAGCCATCAATGCGCATTCAAGATGGCTGCCTTGGAATATTGTGTCCGAGGGGAAATGCGAGTTGTCACGGAAATTGCCGAGCAGTTGCCTTCGGAAGTTCCGAATGTAATTGACGATCCACAGCACTGGCAGAAATCACTTGTGGGGTAACTGAAACGACTTGTTAGAGTTGGGTGCCGAAAAATTGCAAGAAAGTGGCTGCCTGAAGAAGACCCCGCTTGGGGTCGAAAATTTGCAAAAAATTCTGGATGAAGACCTCTTTTTTATATCACATTTTGCATGTTTTGTGTGTCGCCTTTGTGCTATATTTGTGGGTTTACTCGGGTCAGGAGTACTCAGTATCTTTGTGGTTCCATAAAAATGTTGGACGAGTCCGTTATACATTATTAATAGATAACAGAACATGGAGATAGGTGGAGGTTGGTTCTAAACCTGGCACTGGCACTGGCACTGGCACTGGCATCATATTATGGTCAGAAATCATGAAAAATGATATATTTACCTAACAGTTATTATTTTGGAAGATAATATAGGGCCAGCCAGTTTAACATGGATCAATTATGTTGAAAAATCTAGAAAAACTAGAAAAAAAAATATTTTTTTTCAACAATATTGATCCATGTTAAACTGGTTGGCCCTATTATCTTCCAAAATAATAACTGTTATGTATATTCGAAAAAAACGTAACTTAGGCTGAAATTCTCATTATATATATTTTAATGTCCCATAGCGCTTTCATTCCTCTTGGAAATCTTCAGTGGGAATGAACACATTTTATTTACATGAGATATATATACACATAACCTGTCGCAAAGCAGGTTCAGGCAAAATGTTCAAATAATACCAGGATTACAATAGGCCCTGATTTTAAAAGGGCTAATTATTGAAGCGAATGAAGCGAAGCTCTAAATGGTAGGCAAGATCAAAGCAGAAATTCCTTAATCACTCTGACAAGCCTGTGCAAAATAATTATAATTATAATATAATAATTATAAAATAGTTATACTGTTATAAAAAGAAATTCCTTAATCACTCTGATAAGCCTGTTCAAAATAATTATAATTATAATATAATAATTATAAAATAATTATACTGTTATGTATATATATATACAGTTTGTATGTTTTTTTTTCATGATTTCTGGCCATAATGTGATACCAGTGCCAGTGCCAGTGCCAGGTTTAGAACCATCCCGATTGGTGGCTCGTTATATAGCGATGTGCAGGAGAAGAAAATATTTTTTGAGAGGATCCATATACATGTAACTGAATTTGGTCTTGATCATTCCACTGGACAAACGAACCATCAAATTTGAATTTCGTCATATTTTGCTGCTGCCTTCAAACATAATAGCACTGTCAGGCATGTTACATGTACAGGGTGTTTCAAAAAAAGTATACATTTAGAAAATTGTCTCCCAGATACATGTAGTGGTTTTATTAGTTTTCAGAAATCTCTTAATATCTGGTTTCAGTAGACCTTGGTCTCTTCCTTTGCTTACCATCATATCAACCATTATCGGTTCCGCATGAACGAGCACAGGCGATTTACTTGTTCCCAATTTTAAATGGCTTGCGCACGGATGTGAAAGGGTTAAAACAGAATTACTCACCGTGGTTGTAAAATGTGGACATNGGCCTTGTGTAGACGGTTAACTGGAGCTAAAATGCTCCGTGTAGATGTAGCTACTGAGAGTGACTTCATATATGCCTGTTCTCACTAGCAAAGTGAAAGCATTTTGATACCGGTACTGTTTCCATATCGCTTTGGGCCGTTCAGACAGAAACGATGTCAATGTGTTATAAAGTACACCACCTGTCAGCGACTGTAAACACTGCAAGCGGTATGCTGCACATGTGCATGGTTGTATCGATATGGTTATTGCGCTTTGAGGCGTTCAGACACAAGCCGAACCGTCACAGCGAAAGTGGTGTGAGACCACTTGGCGAAGTGGTTTGAAACTGTTATAAGACAACTGTAGTCTGAACAGCTGATACGCTTAAGGCGTTATACCGCTTTCAAGTCGGTTTCAAACCGGTTTAAGACCGTAGTGTGAACGCAGCTTAAAGGAGTTCGACGTCCAAGTTGTAAACAAACCAGTTTGTTTACAAACAGTGGTCGGCAAACTAGTTTTATTCCTTTGTGAAGGTGGCAGCACCAGTAGCGCCCCGTGATCGTTAGACTGGTGCACGGTCCAATGCAACTCACTCACGATATTCACGTCAGTACATATCACCGACAATAGGTGGCAGCACCACAGACGTCGCGTGGATAGAGAACCAGTGAGTGAGTGTTTACAACTTGGACGTCCAGCTCCTTTAAGTTAGTATAAATATGAAATGTCATGCTACATGTACTTTTCGACACAGCAAAAAGGCACTTTGTAAGGCATCCGACATCACTAAATAATTAGTGATGTGGTGGAACTTTATTATTGAAGCATATGTGTTATTGAGACTTTAAGCTGGGACACAAGTTGTTTTCTTTGGACAGTCTGTGTAATGGTATTGCCACAATGGTTAGGGAAAGTTGCCAACATGTACCTGGTACTGACAAAACATAAGTTAAAAGCAAAAAATCAGCAATAAAGTACATGCATTGTCATATAGACCTAGGCCCTACATGCATACGAGATGTATTACAAATGTATAGACACAACAGAAAATCTCAGGCATGATTAGAGACTATTTATGGCCCCAGGTTAGAACATACTGAACAAAATTTTCCAATGCGTAGCAGAGAGAGCTGTCTGTTTAAAGGAGCTCGGTATTGCCACTTTTTCTCCAGAGCCGGCGCCACCACGCCACTCTCCAACCCAAGGGTCTGACTTCGTCTCGGCGAATGACCCGAGTACTGCGTACATTTTGTAATGCATTTTTGTAGTTCGTCTTACTGCCGCTAGGTGGCTCCCTCTACGTCGGCAGTCAGTTAACGCATTTGAGATCTAATACTGTGCTCCTTTACATGTAACTCACTGACGCCCATCATGCAGTAAACAGCATCTTCTGTCAACCAGTTTTCTGACATCTTATGGTATTGATTGAAAAATATTTGAAGAAAGGTTGTTCCTATCAACCACCTGAAGAATTTTTCTTCAAATCTTTTCCAATTTGTCTCCAAGGCTTTAAGAAAACATCAACGGAAGACACTGTCTGCTCAAACATGATCGCAGATGAGTTAGAATGTTTTTCCTACAGTAGAAAACGCTTAAGTCGGAGACGCGCAAGTCGGAAAATCGCCCATCTCGGATGATTTCGAGATGTCCCGATTTTTTGTAACGTTATTCCAATTAAAAATAATCGCATAAGTCATGTAAGTTGGAGACTACAAGTCAGGGCTGGGTTGCACAAAATTCGTGTTAGCGCTAACTTTATGTTAAATGACG
>NMRB01000112.1:11128-34854 GCA_002633025.1 Notospermus geniculatus
TTTAGCACTTCAACTGGTAAATGCACAAAACAACAAAAAATGCATAATTCATACATGAAGTTTTATCAAAAATCTGTTGCATACAGTGAGAAAAACTTGGATGAGTACAGGCCTCTCAATTACATGCTGATCATTACACCCTGTATTTTTCCAGCCTAATTTGGGCACCTCAGTTTAGTCAAGGTGACAGCCATGCGCACACCCACAATGGACAAATCAGAACACGGCCACCACACTCTCAGACAGTCATCTCATATTTTCCTTATGGTAGAGGATTATTCAGGCATGAGAGTACATGTAGATGGCTGGGCAAAATATTCCACTTGATTATTGCTGACACCCTCTATAGTTATTAACACACACTGCAGAAAATTCTGTTAAAAATGTGTAGTTGTTATTGATACACCCTGTACCAAGCAGCAGCGTCGCCATCTGGTGTTAACCTGATGACTCATGCACACACTGCCCTGCATGCATTAGGCCTAGTGCCACATGTCCAGTTTTCCCGCCAAAAGATCGTCGATGACCAATGCGGCTATGGATTGAGATATGTTATTTAAGTAAATATCTCCTTTGTGGAAATAATCTAGGAAATAAATTTGATATGACTGGAAAGTGCATTTTTTCTGCATTACAGCCAAATAGATTGTACAGGAATTCAGTCAGGGGTTTGAGAGAAATGGACTTGGAAACATGACAAGCTCTGTCCGTCAGATTAAACGTTGAAGTCGGGTCACCTGCAGCATTTGACGATCTTCAACTGCCGTATGAAGTTTGTCTGAGCTGTTTTGATATGGGGAATGCAGTAACGCTTGTGGAAAATTCTGGCAGGGTGACTTGGCCACCAGGACCTAATTTGGGCACCGTTTTTAAGGGTTTAATTTGGGCACTTTGCCAAATTATTACACCGTTAAACAGTGCAATCAGCATGTAATTGAGAGGCCTGGAGTAATTGTGACCGTCTCTGAGAAAACACGGTAAAAAGTTGCTGGGGAGTGACATAGGCCTTGATCATACCTGATCTTTGTTGCACAATCGATAAGGCTTTATTTGCCACCAACAGACCGGTGTTTTTTCATTGTGATGACACTCAACGTAACTAATTAAACCAAGTGGTGTTAGCGACTTAGACTAGGTTTTCTCATAGACAGTCACAATTTTACATTTTTTCATAATCGTTGCGGGCTCCCGATTTTGCAATTTGTTTAACCCTTTGACGTACAGGGCGGTCGCTAGCGACCGCCCATTTACACCCCCCAGGAAATTGCCGAATTTTGCTCATCAGGCACCCCCTTGAAATGTCCTGCACCAGAATCTTGTAGTCGACGTAATTCTGTCCTGATGTAGCATATTTCCACTAGGTGTCACTCTTTACCATCATGGCCTGAAGCGCACTTGAAGTTGAAGATTTCCAATTTTNGCTGGACTGGTGGACTGCAGGACTGACACCCTGACGCCACTGAATACCTATTTGACTAGCTCCGCTGACCTTTGGTCAGCTGAGCTAAAAACCAACATGCGATCCGATTGAATCCGAATGTGGTTCAAAACTCTTGCGTGTAAATGGTACCCAATGTGGTCGAACCAGGATTTAAAACAGACCACCAATTTTGCTAGTCCCGAACCCGCACTGGACCACATACGACCCGATTAAAATTCTCGTCTAAAGCGCAAATGAGACCCGAATCCGGATTCATCGTACCTGCGCGCATGCGCATCGATGTGGGTTTTTCCTCCAGTGACCACACTCGCTGTGGAGAGTTCCACAAGGGTAATTAAATTTGAAGCCCGAATGTGACCAGGACCCATGTTCCCGAAGCTGTCGTTAGGTTAACGATGTCGTTACGCTATGCATTTTCCCAGTTTTAACGAGATCGTTAACCTAACGATGGCTTCGGGAACATGGCTCCAGATCAACATGGTGTGTAAACGCTCCCCAAAAACATGGAACACATACGGTCCAGAATGCGCGTCAATCGGATCGAATCTGAATGTGGTTTTTGGGCTTGGTCGTCTGAACGGTCCTATTGGTCATCAGTTCACTCAACTATTATCACTGCTCTCCAGTACTATTGTAACCCTGCAGAAACGTTCATTTCTGCCATTTGTGTTGTAAAGCTGATGACCCTTTTCTTTGGTAATCTATTAGCCTGGTTCTGCTGGAATGGGGCACAACAAATCTGCCACAATTGGACAATATTGTTTACTACATGTACAAGGTTCATGAATAAGGTGTGGCATTCAAAGCACCCGAATATCGTACCTGTACGATAGTAAACTCCACTCTCATACTGATTTTGCCATTAATATCGTGGCATATTCGTACTAATCTTGAAACACTAACAACCATCAAGAATACTAAGAGGTTAAGAACTTAATTTAGCACTTCAACTGGTAAATGCACAAAACAACAAAAAATGCATAATTCATACAAGACGTTTTATCAAAAATCTGTTGCATACAGTGAGAAAAACTTGGATGAGTAATTGTGACCGTCTCTGGGAAAGCACGGTAAAAAGTCGCTGGGGAGTGACATAGGCCTTGATCATACCTGATCTTTGTTGCACAATCGATAAGGCTTTATTTGCCACCAACAGACCGGTGTTTTTTCATTGTGATGACACTCAACGTAACCAATTAAACCATGTGGTGTTAGCGACTTAGACTAGGTTTTCTCATAGACAGTCACAATTTTACATTTTTTCATAATCGTTGTGGGCTCCCGATTTTGCAATTTGTTTAAGAAGACTGATTTTTAAATACGGTGAAAACTCCAATGGGAGTTTCCCACAAAGGAAATGTACAATAACAATGCATCTTCGCAATCAGTTAGTGCAAATTAAACCCCTCAGCGACCACCAAGTGGAACAAACCATTCAGCGACTAGGCCTGGTCGGATCAGCCATAGGAGATACTGTATGGGTCCAGTTTAAGGTCTCCCAGCTCAAACATGGTGGATGAACTGTTGTGTACCTAAAACCATAGATTCTTCAGTGCAGCCACAACCGGTCGCGTACACAGTGAAGAAATCGATCGTTCCTGACCTGACTGTCTGGCGTCAGGTCCCCAAATTCGCATTACATCAGTCCGTGCACGACGGTCGTGTACCCAGCACTATGTTTCATCACTACGTACATGACCGTCGGGTACGCAGCACCAATTTTCCTCACTGCGTACACGACCGTCGCGTAAATAACACCGGCCTAATATAATATTTAAAGAAAGATTCTTATTACTGGTAGCTCTATTTTAAAATGCATTCTACATGTAATGGATATGCAAGGAAAAGCATATAAATCCTTGAAATTCTATTTTGTTGAGAATCACATTTTTTTAGGAATGTTTTTTGAAGATGAATGCATTTGTTCATCGACAGAATAAGAGCAAATAGCCTCAGTCACTTTCTTGAGCATTGGGGTGAACAATATGAGTGCATGAACATTCTGCACCCCAAAACACCACATTTTGTTGGGGAATTGAAAGCAATGGTGCATGAACTGACAAATAATATACGTGTATTAAAGTCCTGCAAATATAGGGCTGTTTAGACGACAGGCAAAAATCCGCATGCGATCCGATCGAATCCGATTGTGGTTCAAAAACATCTACCCAATGTGGTCCAATTAAAATGAACCACCGATTTTGCTTGTCTCAAATCCACATTCGACCGTATTAGACCACAAACGACGAGATTAAAATTCTCATATAAACGCAAATGAGAGCTGAGACCCGAATCTGGATTCATCCTACCTGCGTGCCTGCGCATTGATGTGGTTTTTCTTTCCCCACTGACCGCACTCGCTGTGGAAGTTCCACAAGGGTAATTTGAAGTCGGAACGTGACCAGATTAAGATGCGTGTCTAAACGCTACCCAAAAACATTGGAACACATCTGGTCCAGAATGTGGGTCGATCAGATTAAATCTGAATGTGGTTTTTTGGCTTGTTGTCTAAACGGCCCTATTAAGTGCGACCCAATTGAATGCAGTTTCCATGCATCTTTCATCACACGCAACTCTTGAATAACCAATCGACGACGCGATCAGACCATACAAAGAGACTTCTGTGGTGCCCAATAGTGTGCAACGGATCGTCACCTGTTACGCACGTCGAATGCATAATTGAAAACCGCAAATTTCTGTCTCATTTCCTGACTTCCGCATTTCATTGGGTCGCGCTTTAATTAGATGGCCTTTAATCATGTTAATGTGTTTGAAAACTTTTGTACTTCTAAAATGCTTTTGTGGAGTCATTAGGCTTTTTTCACTTAGCAGATAGACGCGAGCAAGGACCGTAGTTTTCTATTGATATGTTGATTAAGCCTGTCAGTCATAGCGCCTGTTGTCTTCATCTGGCCAATAGGCTTGAGGCATTCATGCTGGCCATTGGCACTTGATGCATAACCAAATGCGGAAAGG
The DNA here is from genome assembly GCA_002633025.1 of Notospermus geniculatus. Lineage (NCBI taxonomy): Eukaryota > Metazoa > Nemertea > Pilidiophora > Heteronemertea > Lineidae > Notospermus > Notospermus geniculatus. The sequence goes on from NMRB01000112.1 coordinate 15,546, forward strand.
GTCTGTGCAGTAGCTGTTATTGAATTAACGGCAGTGGTGGTTTTGAATAGGGTTATAAAAGGACTAAAATTATCCCGGTATGCGCCTAGAAATGTTCACTCAATCCAATTTCTTCGGGTTCTTTGGTTATAAACGTGGATCGAGTTAAACGCTTTTGAAGCGTATTATTATATTGGGGCGCCTTTAATCTGAAACCGTTTTGAGATGCAAGTCTGACCGCAACTTATACATGTACATAAGCTGTGGTTACACTACATAAATCCCCGTGCTTTCCCCGGGAATTTTGCGGTTACACCTATAAATCGCCGAATCTAAATAGACCCGCGTCTGAAATCCCCGTGCTTATTAGCCCCAGCGAGCTCGAAGGGGCAACGCCGGGGCTATTTAGACACGGGGATTTTATGTAGTGTAACCGCGAAATCCCCGTGTTTATTTGTAGTTCCAAGCACCCGGCGACAGACGGCGATGCAAATCGATGAGTCATGCGCATGCGTATAGGATATTTCACGCCTCCAGTAGCCAGTCGATGACAGAGAGTTGCCTACATGTACATGCAGTGCTCCTATCGCCGGGATACGGAACTTACCAATCGCACTTTTAGTAGTGTAACCGCTCGCCGTGTCAACGCCGTGTTTTTTCTGGTTCGGAAAAACCCCGTGTCTCCAAAAGCACGGGGATTTTGGATAGGTGTAACCNAATAGGAGCTGTCAGCGAGTTGACCACTAGGTGTCACTAGGGCCCAATTCAATGCATCTAGCGGACCCAGTCATTATCGATCGAGCAGCGATCATAATAGATTTCCTGTACATTTGGTCCGCTAAGACTGTGCTGCCATCTGTTAGCAATATGCGCGGCTGACTGCTCCTTTTGCATTTTAACACGGCCGTTCTGGAAACTGTACTGTCGTCGACGCGAATAGCTCACTGAACTGAAAATTTGTGAGATTGCCAGCGTTGTAGAATGTAATGGCCCCGATATGAGATACCCCTCCCCCCTCATGCCAGATGATCTGTCTGTCAGTGCCCTGCTGGCCCTCATTCCGTCAGAGTTGCGACCCATCTCGTATAGGGGGCATGACATTCTATTGCTGGCTTTCGTGGTCGACGAGGCTTGTCCAGTTATTCATGAACACTGGAATACTGCATGGCACAATTGCTATTGTTACAAATCCACGCCTACTTGGACGAACCAACCAATCATAGATAACTGCGGGTTTAGGGAATGTGCTCATGTGCGCGCACTTGCCAAGTGAAAAAACCCTATTAGTAAATGGGCATTTGAAAGCCTGCTGACATTCAGTGAACATTTCAAAAGATGTCCAGTCCAATGCAGCATTGATACTCTAAATCCTCAGATTTATGGGTACAAGTGTCGCCCTCATTAAAACCTTGCGCGACCGCCCAGTTATTTCATATGCATGTCTTACAAGGGACTTCACCGTGAATGGCTAAGGTTGGGTTCTCTGTGAATGTCTGAAGGAACTTCGCTCTGTCGCTTGCCGGGTTGTGAAATCGACACGTACTCTGGATTTGAAATTGATCCCACTGGGTGAGAAGGCCTATTGTGACCGCTGTGTAAAAGTCACCGTCATTCGAATCGATCGCAAGCCAATCGTATCGTAATCAAACGCGGAGACCTTGAAATTGACCATACTGAAGTCGGCCGGACGTCATTCTGCCACGGTGGTAGTGCGCGGAACTAGCCAATTGGCCATGCCTTTGAATAGAACTACGTAACCCTTTTATAGTGTGATTGAGGGGGCGTGGTCTATCCGGCGGCTTGAATATTCGACGTGTACCCATAAATCTGAGGATTTAGAGTATATCTGGCTTATGTTACATTGACCTCAACACAGAAGGTACACTAGGCCCTATACATGTTGATTTACATGTAAGTTTACAAAGTTAAATCTACTAATAGTAGTGAAATGGAGAATGTCCATTATTTCTAAGCACATGTATTTCTACAAATAAATTAGATTTGATAGACTTACGGAAAAAGATATTGCCGTTTGACAGAGTTAAGGAAAAGAAATTACCCTGTGAAACTTTGGTCTGGTTCCCTGACCTGCTGTATGGTGGCGCTAACTGATGGTGCGATACAGAGGTCAGGTAAACGCCGTCGTCAATACTGATCTAAAATTGTCAGCATCCTGACAATTTTGCTGTGACGTCACCTAAGTAACACGATTTCGCTACATCGAACATCAAGCCGATTATGCAGCCTTTTGAGCCTACAATTTCGGGATTACTTCTCTTGCGATACCTCCTGTACAGGACGATGCAGTGGCAGAGCTGATACTGGTACACCTAAAACATACAGAACATCCGGCATTTTGACAGTTTTCACACACAATGTACAACTCATTTACCGGACCCCGATATCCCATAATAATCAGCGCATGACTAATGTTCTATTTTTAGATCAGTCTTGACGGCAGCGTTTACCTGACCTCTGTAAGTCTGTATCGCACCATCAGTCAGTGCCACCATACAGCAGGTCAGGGAACCAGACTAGTGAAACTTTGGTTTTCTAGTATTAAACAACATTGAAACAGTCCCTATTCACAGGTTTAGTGATAAGTATTGAAAAGGTTTTCTCATATACATATTTGGAATTGAAGGAAATTCTGCATGGATTAATATTCTCCTATGTCTTTTCCAATACAAGAGACCAAATTACCTATGATGGACTGACCGGAAGACGTGAGAATATAAAATTGGCGACGTCCGTCATTTCCTGGAAAAGTTAAAAACAAATATCATTAGGCCTAGACAAACTATTCATACATGTAGGAAACAACGAAAATGACATGCTAAAAATAAGGGGATAGCGAACCAGATCTACAGACTAGAGATGGCGCGTCGAAGAGTCGACATCGCTAGGTCTTGCAACACGTACAACACATGTATTGTGTTAAGGGTGTGTGTTCAGTTTCTTCTGCACCCTAGAGATGGCGCGACAATTAGGCCAAGGTTCTACTGTTTCCACCACAGATAAGTACCGGTAGCATGGAATGGAAGGCGCCGCTTTGATTCGCTACCAGTGCGAATCATTTTAAGAATTTTTTCACTTTAATTCCCAAAGTGCCGTTTTTCATTCGCAAACTGCGATGCAAATCGCTTAAATCAATGCTTGATTTAAGTGATCATTCATATGAAATGTCTTACCTGTGGATTCGACGAATGTCCAAGGTTTTCATAGGTAGTAAATGAATGATTTGGGCAAATCTGCCCGACTAACTCCGCTGTCATTTTACCAAGTTTATAATTCACCACAGGGTCAAAGTTCCCGTGACCTTGGAATATATGCAAATCAAATTTTTTCCCCTTAGTTTCCTGAAAATAAAATAATAGGAGATCTCATTACGCACTGGCTATTGTACCGTCACGGTGCAAATAACGTCAAACCACAGACTTTATTCGTACCGTCGTACATGTAAGCAACCAATTAGAGAGCTTCATTCCAGATGAAGTTGCGGTATCATCTAGCATATTGCCGGATTATTTTTCAATATTCATATTCTTGGCACAGACAGACAGACGCCACTCAGTACATACCGGTATGAATAGCTCTGCTGACCTTTGGTCAGCTGAGCTAAAAAATGCTCAAAAATTTGGGCCAGGCGAAACAATCAAAATTTCTTATTTGGCACATGCTTCGACGCCAAATGATTTGAATATTCATGAATAGTCAATAGATTACGGGAGAGGAAATGGCGAAAAGTTGGTGACAAAATTGAACACTCTTATGCCCGAAGGCCAGCTCACCAATACATACAAATGCTGGGCCACCATGTAATGTTCATAACAATCATTCACTACAAAAACAGTGCTGAATGTCCGACATGTCTGAGCTCTAGTATTCTGACTGAGTGAAGTTTGCGGCCCAGTTGCAACAACTACAGTTGACTCTATTTTGGCAGGGCCAGGGGTATTGATGGAGGACCAGGGTTATATCTTCATGTAGGCCATTTTAGAGAGGCGCTGCACCGTGTCCCTAAAAGGGGGCGCTGCTGTGCCCTTTTTTAACCCCCCTGGGCGCCATGCCCCTAAAAAAATTTTTTAGGTCCCAGTGCTCCCCAAACCCTGGTGGCAAAGAGGGACACCGGATCCAGCCAATTCTTTTACACATGACACATCTTTGCCCCTTGTATACATCATTTCACCACATATGAACCCCAAATCCTCAGACCAGTTGTTCTCAAGCAGGTCAAGTGATGGAGGAGGAGAATGGAAAAATAAAGATACCATGTGGCAGTCACATGGTACTTTCATGCCCTCCCATGGATGCTATGTGGGAAAACAAGAAAGCCAAAGGGGCTATTTATTTTCGTCAATTGAGGAATCTGAGTTGTGATACTTGAGAAAATGGAGAAAGCTATGAAGCTGCAAATTGCAGCGATTATTCTGTACATCACAACAAATAGTCTCTGTAATTTATTTGCAAGTCCATAACTTTTCCGTTTTCCCCAAGGATCACAACTCAGATTCCTCAAGTGACGAAAATGAACAGCCCCTTTTAGGCAAGCATTCAGGGCACATTCCCACGGCATCACTGGCAACTCAGAATGACTTGCTGAAAAACACTCACCGCGGACACCTTCCTGTGTAACGGCAGCCATGAACTGAGCGCTACGACACCACCGAGTTTTTTTCCTGATGTTAATCCTGCGTGGAGGGCAACGGCACCACCCTGTGAAAAACCTCCTATGCAAATGCGTTCTGGTTTAATGCCCAGTTTTTCCTCTTCTTCTACCATAGATATTACTGGAAAAATCAACAGATGGCATAACAGTGGATAAAGAGTGTTTGAGTGTGTATAAAATTACATGTGTATCTGACTGAGAAGTGTCTGACATTTTGGAGTGGGCAGACATTACCTGTAGCAATATACCCATATTGTGTTGTATGGCACAATTTCCCGGAACTTCTAGGTTACGATGGTATACATTTCATATCCGAATTCAGTTTTAGAGTGGCTTTCCATTGGTGCATTTCCGTGCGCGGAATTCTGTGCCGAAAAGTTGATCCAGTTGATCCAATTCATTTTCATTTAGGTGTTACCATGAACGCATTTCGGCAATCATGAGCCAAGTGCAAGAGGATCGACTTTTTTTCTCTCGAGCGAGAGGCCCGTGCATGGAAAAAAAGTCGATCTCGAATAGACTTTTTTCAACTCGCGCGCTGAATGCACATGATTTTTGAGCCATGTTGAAAGTATGTACGCAGCCACAGATCTAGGGGAACGCGACGGCAGTGCCAATTCATAGCCAAAACATCTGTGTCTTAATGCTTGAATGGAAAAGGCCACTAAACTCGCACGCGTCTCGCTTGCCTTGCATGTGTAACTCGTGTGCGGAAATGCTCCAATGGAAAGCCAGCCTTAAACAAACCTGATCAGGTATTTCAATTGCGTCAGTTTTTATTACTCCCTGTACCTACATTTGCTACTAGCATCCTCTATCCCAGCCTGATCTTCTCTCCCATCTGGTGATAAACTGATCAGATCAAACCTGCAAGGAATCAACATTTAAGCATAATAATCTACTGTACATGTGTGTACAAGAATATATCCCTCAGAATGAAATGGTCCATGGACCATGTGTTCACCTGGTTGGACACAACAGTGTATTGACAGAGCATGGAGGAACATATCAGTTATGAGCAATCTTGGTCAAGTCATTCCCAAGTTAGGACTTTGATGATTTGGGGGTTATGCCACTTCCTGCTGCTTGGGTCCGTGGGTTCGAATCTGGTAGGAAGCAATGTCTTTCACTACACCTTTGAAACCCGATTTCTATTTCATATTCCTGCTGCTTGGGGTATTATTTTTCCATGCTCCCCTATTAAAAGTACAGGCAGGTCGGATTGCAAATCTGTCGATAAGTGGCTCCTGTGTGGAGTCAGGAAACTTCTGGAGGGAAAAGATCACCGACTGGATTCATTAACTTTTTCCCTACCTGGGTCACGACTTCCACAGTTTTTTTATGGAAATCAATTTGAGAAGATGCAGGGGTCTTTAGAATTCCAACAATTCTTTTTCAGGATCATGATTTCTTGTTATATTTTACTGGGGTCAATGTGTCAGTGCAACCATGCTACTTCCACTTCGATTCACCGAATCAATGACGTAGTGAGCTCCACAGCCAGGGAGTGCATGGTTATCACGGGCAACGGGAATCCACAGTTCTATTTTGAGCTGCTCTAGCAAGGATTCACACATGGTGCGGGGTGTCCCGTATGGCATGCGACTTCTATCTTGATACCTGCGTCAGCTGGGATCTACTAGCGTAAATGGAGACTGGGTATACAGATTGGACTGCCACACTTTTTCTATCGGCGTATCATCGAATTTACCTGAGTTTTTGAGACTTCAGAGTTATTCGCGTCGTTATTTGCATCATTTCTGTAGTTTACATGCATAATGGACGCCATACGCAGGCTTAATGAAACCCCTGTGTTGAAACAATCTCTGGTTCATATGAATAAACCAAATATTTCATCACAATCAACTTACCATGATGGCATCCTAAATCCATGATTCAAAGTCACTGGCATTATAGGGCTGAAAGAAATGAAACAACTTTATTGTCATGAGAAGAACAGCAACACATACGGCATGGTATAGATCACCTCCCATATAGATATTTTTGGGGCTGTTAGAGTGGTGCAATGGAAACATCGGTGTTCATCAACTCTGATGTTCCAGGTTCGATCCCTGATCGGATTTGGTACTCATGTTAGGCTACGGGGCAAACTGAACGCGATCCCTCATCCTGTGCGATGCCTGTTCATCGCATCGCATGCATTTTTCAAACAATCGCAAAGAAAAACACTGTACACCCAATGCGTTTTCGTGTCTGGATCAGTAGGCCTACTCAGTGCTTCTAATCGTCAATACATGCTGGAAGTGATGAGGCACAGCAGCGCCACCTTCAAAAAACCTGTGTGTTGTCGTTGACCAATGCGTCGGCTGAAAAACTGAAAATTTTTCAATCTTTTTTGGACGCATTGCATCAAATGCACAGCGGATTTCACTCGATCTAACCATCCAAATGAAGGGAGCGGCGTAGTCCAGTGGTTAGCGAGACGGACTCCTGATCAGAGGGTCCCGGGTTCGATTCCCAGTCCTGACCAAGAAAAAAACACGCTCGCTTGTGACCTTGAGCAAGTCACTCTGCCTCACTTCCTTCACCCCACCCAGGTGTAAACATGGTAAAAGGGGTACCTGGCTGGTAGTGATGGTCTATGTGAATGTTAGTCCAAGAGTGCTGAATTCGGCTGCCGGGACTGTAATACTCCCTGGGGAGTGGAGATGTGATATTGGAATGAACAGGCCTATAGCTGGGGGTAATAATTGTGAAGTGCCTTGACACTTAAATGTAAAAGGCACTACAGACCTTCGTTTTTGAGGCGCGCGATCACTCTCGCGCGCCATCCCGCGCCTCGTCCGACCCCAAGGGGAGCGAAATTTCACGCCCGTAGTACATATCAAATCGCGCTCCTGCTGTAGGCCGATTCATTCGCTGATCATTCACATGTATCCCAGATTGCCGCCATGGCCGCCATTTGCAATGCAGGAATCTTTCCAGGTCTCACTGAACAGTTTTTGGTGAGGTCTCACTACACAGTTTTGGCGTATCCTGCTCTGAGTGGCACAGAGCATGGGTAAAATACACCACTTTTCAAGGGCCAGGAGAGGTGTAGTGTATACAAACACTAAATACAAGATGAGTAAAGTACTCCAGGCTGTAAAAAATTATCTAAGACCCTGCAGGTTTTCTTATTGACGAAAAAAGAAACAAAGTTTCTTTCTTGCGATTCTAAGGCACCCAAAAATCACTCGCCTAGCTCCANGGACGACATTGACCCATTCAGCCGCAGTAAGTGCAGTTACTGCAGTCTTGGTTTGGAGGCCAGTAGCCTAATGACTCGATCATCTCCAAATTTTTATCATAGGTGTATCTAATCAGGATACATAACATATTTAACGGGTTTTTGATTTGACCTATTTTTCAAGGTCACAGAGGTCAAAGTTGTAAAAAAGTAACGAACCTGCCATAGTTCGCGATTATTTCACTTGGCCACTTCATATCTCACAGTGGGTTTTAACGGTCAGAAAGAGGGAAAAAAAGATAACGGGATAAAACCTGTATCAGGTGTCTCCCAATACCATGGAGAATCGACACATGAAGAAACGAAAAAAATCTGTTGGGAATTTTTTGTGAAAAACGTGTTTTTCAAATTCATGTACATTTCCCTGTACCTTTATGTATATACAAAGTATATAGCAAAGTCCGACCCGTAGTTTCTATTTACAGCACATTTTACATTAGATTGCACTTTTACGGGATTCTCCATGGAGCATTTGACATAAACTACCCAAATATATTTTAACAGATGAAATATCAAAACCACAAAATTGGGGAGTTTGTCCCTTATAATTCAATATTAGGTCCTAAGTCCAATAATAAGGGGTTAAAACAACCCCAGTAACAATTTGATATTTTATCAGCTGGAATTAATTACGGTAATTTCCACCTAGTTCTCCATGGAGAACCCTGTAAAAGTGAAATCGACCGCAAAATGGAAACTACGGGAAGGAATTTGTCATATACTTTGTATATACATAAATGTACAGGACAATGTACAGGAAAATGTACATGAATTTGAAAAACACGTTTTTCACAAAAATTTCCCAACAGATTTTTTTCGTTTCTTCATGCGTCGATTCTCCATGGTATTGCGAGACACCTGGTACAGGTTTTATCCCATTATCTTTTTTTTGCTCTTTCTCACTGTTAAAACCCACTGTGATCTTGTGTAAACGTGTATTAGAGGGGTACCTTCAAAAATGCCGCGTTTTGGCGCAATTGGACATCCAATATGGCTACCAGGTGGCGTAACCTGAAAATCATCTAAGTGCTATAACTCCGGAACGGCCTGACCCAGAGTGCTCAAACATGATATGTAGCTCCCTCTTCTAGAGGGAGCTACATGTCATGTTTGAGCACTCTAGAAGACCTTTACGTGCACGTCAGATTTTGGCCTGATTTGACTTCCAATATGGCCGCCAGGTGGCGTAACCCGAAAATCATCAAAGTGCTATAACTCGGGAGTGATTTGACTAAGACTGCTGAAATTCGATACGTGGCTCCCTCTAGATAATCTATACGTGCACGTAAAGTTTTGGCTTGATCGGACATCCAATATGGTCACAAGGTGGCGTAACCCGAAAATCATCAAAGTGCTATAACTCGGGAGTGATTTGACTAAGACTGCTGAAATTCGATACGTGGCTCCCTCTAGATAATCTATACGTGCACATTAAGTTTCCGCGTGATCGGACATCCAGTATGGTCACCAGGTGGCGTAACCCAAAAATCATCAAAGTGCTATAAACTCAGGAACAACTTGACCAAGAGCGCTGAAATATGCTATGTGGCTCCCTCTAGATGACCTTTATGTGCATGTAAAGTTTCGGCCCGATCGGACATACAATGTGGCCGCCAGGTGGCATAACCCAAAAAGCATCAAAGTCCTGTAACTCGGGAATGACTTGACTCAGATTGCTCATGACTGATATGTCAGAACATTATGTCCAACCGGTGAGCACATGCTCCAAGGACCATTTCATTTATATAATATAGTATAGATTTGGCCATTATATGCTTACTTTCCACCAATTTAAGAGAAACACTCTTCTGATTAACTCTCCAGGGGCCTGTGGTCCGTTGGTTCCCCAATGGGTTATCAGCAACTTATCTTTATTCTATGTAGCCTACTGATGTAAGACCGATCTCTTGTCTACCCCAGTTTTTATTCATCTACACAAAGTTTGGCTACCTTTTCTCAAATCGGTCTTTGTCTAATCTTTATTTCACTTTAATGTCCAGCATAAATGCTTCAATCAGCAAAAAACAACCACTGGTATTGCCATAACTAATGGATACTTATTATTGATTTTATGATTATGTTTATAGAGGTAAACAGATGGGAACGAATGATAATTGTACCAGGAAAATGATAATGGCGTCACGCCGTAGAGAACCAGGTCTCTTCTTAGTTTTGACGGCAGCAGTAATGTTGATTTTGTCTGGAAGAGCTTTTGGAAGAAACGGTAAGTGTCAATTCGTTTTAGCCGATGTATGGAAGGGTGGCGCAAACCGGTGCGGCATACTTACTACTATCCTTAGAATCATGCAACCAATACCAAATAACGGAGACTTGTTTTGAAGAAGGATGGTAGCTCGATTGTGTATTTCGGTCCAGTATTTTTGTCAGTTTTGAACCTTCTTCGTGAAACAAATTAAAGGGATTATGTGTCCTGTTGTGCCATACAGAGCATGTCTGAATACATAGTTTATCGTCGTTTTCTAAAATGGATATACGTACAGTCTTGTTAACAAATAAAAAGACAGTGATGTTTCCTATTCTGCCGAGATGCCAATGGTCATTTATGGGTGACATTGCCGTATTATACCAAAACAACATGTTGCGTAAATGATGACTTACCAAATTTAGGATTTGTGGCAAATTATCATGAAAAACTTCAAAGAATTTCAAAATATCAGGAAAAAACACAATTTTCAGAATCAAACATTTTCATTTGAATATTAGTTTGATATCATTCCGTGATGAATTCTAAGAAATTCTGTAAAAAAGTTTCGAAAAATCTCTTTTCGTTTTCAAGAAATATCAAAATATCATAAAAAACATGCTATACTGTATTTTTGGGGCACTTTAAGACTTTCTCCGTCTATTGACGTGAAAATGATGGAATAATCAACATGAACTATTGTGTTATCATGATGAGTGACTGTTTATGAGGGGAAAATGTGTGAACTGTTGAATTTTGCAAAATATCAAATTAATAAAAACCGATGATACTCTGATATATCTAGGAAATGATGAGTAATTTTTAAAAAGTTTCTTCACAGATATCCATAGGATCGACTGGGGTGTGATGTCACATTGATTTTAATTTCAAAATTCCAATTTCTGAAAAATGAGTTCTTTCTTGATATTTTGCAATCATAATATTTTAGTGATATTTCGCCAGAAATGCTAAATTTCGTATGTAATCTTTTTAACAACATTATAGGGCACAACATAACACATGTTGAGGTTGGAACCATCGATATTAGCTGAGAAACAAACGATAATCTGCTGTCTTTTTATTTTTTAACAAGACTGTACAGTCATTGACATTAGTTTATCTACACCTACTACCTTGAATATTTCAAATACTACTGGGCCAATTTTAACACGGTTTGTACCACATGAAAGTATATAACCTTGGTCATATTTCTGCATCAAACTTTTGGAAATTTGGAAATATCATAATTATGTAATTCCTCATTAGAAAAACCCCTAAAAATCAACATTTTTATTATGGATTTTTTTTTTGACTTTTGTTACAGGGTTGATAGAGTGGAAGTTTCTAAGGATTTTGAGCTCTGTTTCGTGGTTGCTGAGATATTTGAGATTATCCAAATTTCGATATTTTGAGAATTTCCATTTTTTCAAAAAATTTTGATATTAGTAGACAGAGCTCACCCAGAAACGTAGGAGAATGAAGTTTTGGAACTTTCAGCGTAAACTGGTTGGAAGTTACAGCTGTCTTAAGTTAAAGAGTTTAGCATATCAACATTTTGATATTCTGAAAATATGAATATCTCGGCCCAGTTAAAGCAAAAAGTTCCAAAATTTTGTAAGCCCATATTGTGAGGTTAGCTTTAACTAATGACATCAAAATTTCCTGAAAAACACGAAAATCTCAAACTATCAAAATTTTGATAATCTCAAATATCTCAGCAACCACTTGAGATATTTTGATGAAACAAAGCCCAAAATCCTTAGAAAGTTCCATTCTATCAAAACTGCAACAAAAGTAAAAAAAAAATCCGTAATAAAAATGTTGATTTTTAGGGGGTTTTCTAATGAGCTATTACATAATTATGATATTTCTAAATTTCCAAAATTTTGATGCAGAAATATGACCAAGGTTATATACTTTCATGTGGTACAAACCGTGTTAAAATTGGCCCAGTAGTATTTGAAATATTCAAGGTAGTAGGTGTAGATAAACTAATGTCAATGACTGTACATGTATCATCGCAATCTCGACGAAGGATTTTTTTCATGCATCGTGTTCACTAAAACCTTTTCGGTCACATCTTTCATGATTCTTGTTACAATTAATCACTCCACCAAATTCAGTCACATCCGAGCTGTGCAGTGATACAGTTATTCGCTGTGTCCTGGTGTCATTGTCCCTGTAAAAATCAATTCAGGTTGTGTGAATCATAGGGCCTGTATCTTTATGCCGTTCCAGTTATTTGGAAACCTTTTAAAGCACCCTGCAAGAAAAACAGGGCGGACATTTGCTGCAATTGGCTGCGCCACTACGGTCCAGGATGCAACGAAGGCAACGGCTACTTATTCATCAATCATGTCAATGGATCAGATGGCAGATATGCCCCAGTTTGTTGTCTAGTGGGGCGTTTTCATCGTTCAACTAATCTTTCGTTGGCAAGAAGTGTGCTGCAAACTTTGTCTGATCGAATTCCCTCCCGTGACTTCAGAAAGCCTGCACGGGTGCGGCTGGCTTTGACGAAGACAATATGCCGTTTTATGTGCCGTGTTGTGCCGTACATCTTCTAGGTGCATTGAATGAAAATCGCTATGGAGGGTGGCCCTCACCGGAACTATAATTTAGAATCATATGCGCAGTAAATTCTCTTTCCAGAGATTTAATCACTCTAAATTTGCCGCATTCTCTGGTTGCTTTTACGGATGGAGTTCTTTGTCTATGGGACCCGTCTCATCCATTAAAGTACATTCATTAATTTAATAAAGGCATCCGTGATAGAATCTAATGCCCCCGTCTTTTTGATGTCCCCATGGATTGTTTGTCGCAGGATTAAGAGTATTGGTCCTCTACAGTTGTATTCGATCGTGCCGCTTAATCCGTAAATGTATTGGGGGGGGGGGCATCACATATCGGGGGGATATTAAATTCTACGACACCGGCTTCTGGTTGCAGTTGAATAGTACCCTTTGCCACAAACAATAACATTCATGGACCTGCTTAGAGTGTCGTTTGTCGTTGCCAAGTTATTTTTCTAACACCTTTAGGAAATCGTCTCAGCAGGATTTCCGCAAGAGGAGGCTTAATCAATACAGGACAATGTTAGCCCGAATTGGACAATTCCTTTTTTATGAAGTCGTAGACTTCATGTTGCTGGTGGTGTGGCCTGAATCGTGGCGTCTGTCGCTGTGTCTGGATAACCTCGTTCCTCTGGCTTACAGCTGTGTAATTTCCGAGGGCCCAATGCACATCACTAACACCTGGAGACGAGGCGGGTTTTCTGAGCCAAAGTACAGCTTTTGGGATTGTATACAATACATCCGCTGTTATAATAAAGTTCCGGGTTGTGGGTCTCAGATGGTGACCGTTCTATCTTATTTTTATCATTCTGTCAACCATACATTTTTATTCAATAATAATAAAGTAGGTTTTTGTATTTTTGCCGTTGTTACTGAACTTGTAACCTGAGGCTGGTTTCGTCGAATCCGGCGCGCACGGAGGCCTATACAATGTAATACAACATGGCGACAGGATTCGAGGAGCGTCGAAGTGGTGCGATAATTCATGACAAAACTACCGCGGTATGTTTGATAGGCCTACGTTTGAAGTATTCGGGGCATGTACGGTACATTGTTCTAGGCCTATAGGTAGGCTAGATATTTCGTGGTTACTTTAAAGAGAATCATGAGAATATTGTCGCTGCATTGTCAGCCAGCTGGCTATGTGCATGATCGATGTGGGCTAGGCCTATGTCTGTGTGTGTGTAGTACTGCTGTGCATCTGTACATTGGTGGAGTGCATGTACATGTAGGCCTATATCACATAGGTCATGTAGGTAGGCCCTACATTTGTCAGAACGTTCACGGCACACTTCGGTCAGAACGCCCCACGGGTCTTTTGGTCAGAACTTCCACGGGATCGTCCACTCTGAATCAAGCAAGGTTGACAAAATTTATTCAAGTTTGACAAAGATTTATTAAAGGAATTTAGAATGATACTAGAAGTATTATCGATCATTGAGATGCCATGGCCCATGCTAGCCAGCTCTAGCTGTGTTAGTGTGTAGGCTTACATGCCAACATGGTGTAGGCTAGCCTAGCTATTTATTGTGCGTTGTTGGAGTCAATCGTCAGCTGTTCACCAATGATATTACTCTCTCGTCTCACACTCAGGACACAATGTAGGCCTATTAAAATAAATAGTAGTCCTACTGGGGTAGCAGATTATGGTATACTTCTAGTAGGCCTAGGCATTTGACAAATGACTTTGTTCGTATTGTTTTNATTTTAGAACAAGCAGACCTGCATGAGGTCGTGGCCCATTTAGTTGCCTCCAGAATGAGTGCCTTGTCACCAGTTTTGGTTGAAAATTGTGGGAGCTAGGCGCATTTTTGTAGAGACATCAGAAATTCATGTTACGAAATGTACATTTTTCAACTTCATCCCGGCCCCAAAGGGTTAACATTTTTTCAACTTCTCGTTTATTCACTGACATCCTACTGCAATCCTACGTCTACAATACTTCGTCCTTCAACTACTAGGCATCTTCGATATTTTTATCAAAGGCCGATCTGCTCACCATTGCGTTACATTGCACATCACCCTTCGAGAAATAGACCAGTCCGCGGCATATCCGCTGCCTCTCGAAGAGGAGACCAATCAGAACTGGTGGTGTAAAATTACCCAGTGGTAGCCGAAGACCCGATATAAAGTGCAATCTTATTGGTCAACCTGTTGAGCTGTAACGCAGTGGTGACCAGATCGGCCTTCGATTATCGAAGATGCCTCTAGGCCTATGTTACTATTAAATGCAGTATCACGTAGCCTACAGCACAACGACAACGACTTCATGGCTGGCCTTGGCCAGCTCTAGTTTGTATATTTTTTCTGAACGACAACAAATTGGACGACATTTTCCCGACAGACACGGTCAATTTTTTTTCGATCAAATTTCGTATAGGAAAAAACTTGACCGTGTACGGCGGACTTATGTCGTGCAAGTAGGGAAGAAATTAGGGCGCTTGGTTGGATATAAAGTTATCTTGCCCGTTTCAAAAGCTGCGGTACTGACATTATGCATGCTCACTTGCACGCCAATGTTTTATCACCGCATTATCATTAACTTTCGAGGTCGTTATGGATTTAAGTTGCGTAATTTTGATCCGAACAAACTTGTCTCGGCGCGGTCTGTACCGATTCGGAATCATTTCCATGGCGACTCAAACACAGGCCAACATGTATACAAATATTTCATTGCGATTTAAAGTGAATAGCTCGCGGGGTTTGTTTTGATTCTTGAGCGACCCTCTCATAGCGAGTGAATCTAGCCTCAAGGTAAAGCCGTGCTCCAGTCATATATTTCGAAGCGGCAGATTTTGCAAAATACGCCTCCGAAGTTTGGCTGTCTAATGCATTTCACATTAAACTAAGATCCTTCTTTCGCCTTTTTCTCAAAATGGCGCTTGATATTGAGGAACAACAGTCATGGCGCCCCAATTGAATCAAAACAAACCCCGCGAGCTATTCGCTTTAAACTCAAGAGAGAAAGTTGTCGTCCGACAGAGACAGAAATCTTTACTCAGAACCGCGCACATTGGGGAGTACACCTCGAGGAAAGGTGGAGACGAGACACATCATGACGTTTAAGATCTTACATCAACTTGTCATTGTCGAAAATGAGCTCACCATCTTCAATAGCGGGCACGTCCTCCCACTTCTACACGCCTACAAGTTCAGACGTCAACAGATGGCCACAAATTCCCCTCCTTCCCGAGGACGACCGTCGAATGGAACAACCTTGCTGAGTGCACACAGTCGCAGCAGAAACGCTGCTACTGTTAGAAATCTTATACTCCTATGCGGGAGAATCCAACACACCTCGACGTGAGTCCTTGTCATAAAAATTTTCTAACTTCTAATAATACCGTAATATAGTAGGGGTAGCGTAATGGTAAATGGAACATCTTGTATTATACCTAAGCTGTTCCATCTACCATTATGCTGCCCCTACTATATTACGATGTTATTTGAACTTACAAAATTTTTATGAGCTGGACTCGCGTCGAGGTAAGTTGGATTCTCCCGTATTATTTCCGAGTTCTTGAAATCGTGTAGCGCCACCCTCGACTTAGTTTTGCGGTCAAATAACGTGAAATTTGGCTGATGTGATGCCAAGTACCTTAGAATGTGCATGGTACAATAAAAACCGATAAAATTATTCGAAAAACATGACTTGAACTTGAATTTCGTGGATTTCTGTATCGCTGTCTCCAACTTAGTTCTGCATTGAAATAACGTGAAATTCACCCCAGGATGTGAAGTACCGTAGAATGTGCATGGTGCAATAAATAGCTGATAAATGGTGGGAAAACAGTAATTGCAATCAATATAAAAAAAACTGAATTTGAAGAATCTGAATTCAAAAATTATTTGAATTTAAATTTATAAACCGCTGTCTTCAACTTAGTTCTGTGCTGAACGTTGTTATCCGCAAATTTCTCAAAACACTCAAGGGTGCCAAGGTGGTACTCGACGGATTCCGATTCCACACCCTCAAATATATGAAAATTGGAAAAAAAACGTTGTTATTCAAAAAGAAACACCTAAGCCCAAAATCGAGGTTTTGCGCCCGGACTACGACACCTGCACCCACTAAAAGGTAAAGGGACTTATATCACTGACGCTGTTCCACAAATTATTTCGCATTCAAACAGTAACAGATGATTTTACAGCAAATTCCTGCAGCAGAGTTTCAGGGACTGGATCTGTAAAATTAAAGACATAATGTTAGCAGAGACTTGACTGGAGGCTGACGGAAGGGAATTATATTTCCATACTGCTCTCAGAAAGCATCATTATGGAAAGTCCAATTGAGCCTAATCAATGGGAAAACATCAATCATGCCACATATAAATTTACAGAACGTTCTGGGGACTCTCCT
The DNA here is from genome assembly GCA_002633025.1 of Notospermus geniculatus. Classification (NCBI taxonomy): domain Eukaryota; kingdom Metazoa; phylum Nemertea; class Pilidiophora; order Heteronemertea; family Lineidae; genus Notospermus; species Notospermus geniculatus. Next base: position 32,580 of record NMRB01000112.1, read on the forward strand.
GCAGGAAATTTTTGTAAAATTATTACAATGATTTCTAACGGCGCCGCACGAGAAACGTCCCGTTGTTCCATTGTTTGGGGAGATAATCATTTCATACTGACTACTCATTTGAGCCGCGTCTTCTCCATTCTGACAGAGATTTGTCTGACAGAATAGATGAATAAAATTAAACGAATTGGCTATTCGCCCGGTTGCCGTCAACCAGGGAAGAAAAAAACAATAAGTTAACCGGCAGCTGAACACGTGAACGCAGGGAAGCTGCCCACCTCGACGAAAAATCGGCGCGACCACGCAATGCCAGGCGCTCTTACCGAGCAAATGGTGGAACTACACTTTATACATTTACATGCGAGCTTGTATACAATCTCGGTCAGTAGTTACTAACGACTGAAAATTTGTAAATTACTCCCAGATCCCCTAATATTTTTTCACCAATTTTGGATACATGGTAGTTAGTACTGGTCCCCTGTCGTATCGCTCCGTTCCTCCACTACTACGACAGGCCGCGTCCGCCATGTTTGCCTGTTTTCTGACACACGTATGCAAATGAGCAATAAAGACTTTCTACGTTGCGGGGAGTCTCTAAAAAAGATATGACTCATGACACGACCGTTGATGACGTTTGGCTGACCAATCATATGCCGAGTTGGCGTTCAAAATGCCTGTCGTAGTAGTGAAGCGAGAACTACGACAGGGGACCAGTCTAGGTAGTTAGATCATGTATCTATCATTTGGCATAATGATTTTTGTGATCAATAGACCGACTTGGGTTTTACAGTAAGTTGTTTGAAGTTTGCCGGTAAGATTGAGATTTTCAGAAACTTAAGCTGTAAAGTCTTCCACTCTCTGCATAGATGGCTATCACCCTCAAAAATTTTCAACATATTTGATTTTTTAACGTAAAAATGGCAATTTTGTTGGGATTTTTGCACCCTGCTTTCAAGTCCAGCGAACCGCACCCTGAGATGACCACCTATTTCCGGAAATCTCAATCTCACCGGCAAATTCTGAACAAAGGTAAAACCCAGGTCAGCCTATTGATCACAAAAATCATTATGCCAAATGATGGACCAATGATCTAACTACCATGCATTCAAAATCGGTGAAAAACAATATCGGGGAACCACGGAGTAATTTACAAATATCCAGTAATTAATAACTTCTCACTAAGATTGTACAGAGGGGTCAAAATATCCAGAAATAATAGGAATATCGTGATGAAACTTGGATTGTAAGATTCCGACAAGAATGACAAATCGATTGAAGTATGACATTTCACATTTGACCCAGTCGTTGCTGAGATATCGGCTGAAAACCTCGCGCCAATCTGATGTGGAATGGAGTCAAGTTTTCTGTCGTGACCTTCATAGACGATGAAATCTCGCTGGAGGGGGTGTGATTTTTCTTAACCCCCAATTGTTTCTAAGTTACATGTGAGTATTAGGGAAATGAAAGGATCTGGATAGAAGACGAAGATTTCCATCACGCGCGTGCCCGAGCTTAATGTGGCATAACTGACTTGACCCGTTTCGCAAGGTAAAATTCACACTAAAATCATAGCAGACATGGACTTGCAGATATAGGCCTATTATTCCAAGGTACTAGTTTCACTTGGTTCTAATGGTGAAATAGTGACTTTAAATGTAGGCCTATTTCCCACACTCAGGCTGTTTACAGGTGTTACCTTACCATAGTCAGTAATCACAGACCAGACGTAACAGCCGGCGCAATATCGCATTTTCTGTACAATGGGCAATCAATTTCACAGAAACGATATACTGTAGATTCTAAGGCAAACGGTTGGAGCAACGGTTTTGCAGGATAAATGGAGAAGATTTTCGTGTTGAAGGCTTTCGTGTTATGGGATATGTGTTGTAGGATTGGCATTGAAGGATTGGTGTGTATAGATTATCTTTCAAGAGAGAATTAACCTTTATCCTTTGAGCTTTTAACCTATGTAAATGAGTTCTCAGGTTAATCTCAATAACGTGTTCCTGTTTGAGCCACATAACGCAAGTATTTCTGGTGTCACTAATTCAGGGAAAACACATTTCATTTTGGACATGATTGAGACGATATATAAGGACTTTTTTGAGAACATAATCCTCTTTTGCCCAACCTTTGATTATAATCAGACATATAATCGGCAATGGCTCTTCAAAGACAGAAATGTTATTATCTTCGATCCAGCATTGGTAAAAACTAATCTCAACGCAGTTCTATGGTGTTGTATGGAGATTTTTAAAGGTACGAACACTCTCTTTATAATTGATGA
>NMRB01000112.1:34989-50396 GCA_002633025.1 Notospermus geniculatus
GTTCTATGGTGTTGTATGGAGATTTTTAAAGGTACGAACACTTTATTTATCATTGATGACTGTGCTAACTTGCAGGATAGTAAACGGAAAGCAACAGAGATATGTAATCTCGCGTTTAGTGGACGCCATTATCAAATTTCAACTTGGGTATTGATTCAGAAGTATAATTCAATTGTTAAGGACTTTAGAGAGAATATCAGATTACTGGTGCTTTTCTTTAACAAAGACGAGAATGCGATGAAGCAGGCTTTAGAAGAAAATGCTATTATACCTAAAGAGGTTAGAAATGAGGTGATTGAGGAATTAAAGGATAACAGAAGTGCAAAGCTGGTTCTAAGACTACAATTTCCACATAACTTTTTGTTAATTAAATGATGATGAGCAATCAAACTATGAGCAATCAAATTATGAGTAATCAAAACATAAATAATCAAATGGTTGATAATGTAATGCAAGAATTGGGTATTGTTCAGACCGGGAATCAACAAGGTTCAACTGCTAGTTACTGTAGTGGCCAACTAGGTTCAACTAAACCTCAACAAGGTTCAACTAGCAGTTACTGTAGTGGTCAACTAGGTTCAACTAAAACTCAACAAGGTTCAACTAAAAGTCAACAAACTTCAACTGCTAGTCAGATCTTGTCAGAACAGGGTAAACAAGCTAAAGGTGATTTAGAGGTTTTAGTTGCAACTGGTAAGTCAAAGGAGTTCACTGGTAAGCAACTAACTTTTAACGACCTTGACAACATGCTTGAAAAAGACTTAATAAAATATCACAGGATTTATCAGAGTACACTATCAGCTAGAGTTAATGATACTTTTGGTAAAATTGTAATCAAGTCTTATTCTAAACTAGCAACTTACCTTTTACCTGTTAGTGATGAAGATAAGCTCTATGAAGACTTAAGAAATGACTACATTATAAATACCGAACTAGATAAATGGACTGGGTGGTTAACTTTGAAAATGGGTGGTTTAATGGCTGTTGCTTCAACAAGTTTAATAACACTTGGAAATTGTGTTGGTGATAACCGTCATAGTGGTACACATTATAGCGGTAGAAATTCTACAGATATAAATGGAGAACCCAACACACCCAGAATCGAACCAATTGAATCAAGCTAATCTACCAATTAAAAATCTTAACACCCAAACTGTCACAGTTACTCCCCCAAGAAAGACTAGATCACCAAAGCAATTAGCATGGAGTAAAGAATTAGGGAGAAGATCTCAAGAGTTTAAAAAAAGAAAACAGGCTTTATTGAACGGAGATAAAATCTTGGAAGAAAAAACTGAGCCTGAAAATGTCGAAACCGAGTCTGAAACAACCGAGTCTGAAGAAGCCGAAAGCAGAGCTGAAGCAACCGAGCCTGAAAATGTCGAATCTAAAGATGCCGAGAATAGATATAACTGGTTAGTAATTCCATCAGTCTTACTTATTGCTGGAGTCATAGTTTGGTGTAAATGGGGGAAATATCAAGTTTTTAAACATTTACCATCAATACCTAGGAAGTCAATACCAGAGAGGGCAAAAAAAGAAGTTGCGGCTGAAAAAGTCGTTACTAATAATATAACTTCTATGGAATAAAGAGTTTATTAAGTAAAATAAATAATCATGGATCAAGGTGAAGCCAGCGATATACATCGTGAGCAATATCTTAGAGATTTGTATTACAACCCTGAAAGCCCAGTTGCTTATACAAATATTTCTCAGATATGGAAAAAAGTAAAGTCTGATCGTGAAACGGCAACAAAAGAGGATGGGAAACTTATTAAGTCGCAAGGCGCGAACAAAGTTCGATATAAAGAATTAAAGGAGTTTCTTGAGGATTTACCAACTTATCAATTACATAAATCGTTCAGTAAAAAATTCCTTTACAGAAAAACAATGGTTTCTTATGCTGATCAACAATGGCAAGCAGATTTGGTTGATATGCAATCGTTTGAGAAAAGTAATAAAGGTTATAAATATATCTTAACAGTTATAGACGTATTTAGCAGATATGCTTGGGCTTTACCTTTAAAAAGTAAGAGAGGTGAAGATGTCAAAGATTTATTTGTAGATATTTTCAAAGACGCTAAACCTGGAAAAATACAATTTGATGATGGTAAAGAATTTTATAATAAACACTTAAAAGACTTATTAGAGAAAAATAAGATAGAATGGTTTTCATCATTTTCAGATAAAAAAGCCGCAGTAGTTGAAAGGTTCAATAGAACTTTAAAAACAAGAATGTGGAAATATTTCACAGCAAAAGAAACTGATAAGTGGCTGGTTATATTACCAGATCTAGTAAAAGGTTATAATAATACATTTCACTCTTCAATTGGAATGAAACCAGTAGAAGCGAGGAAAGAAGAAAATGAAGGGGCAGTTTGGTTCAATTTATATGGCATATTTTTACAACAAGAATTTGGTGACCCTAAATTTAAAATTGGTGATAGTGTAAGAATAACAAAATATAAAACAATATTATTACCAGATCTAGTAAAAGGTTATAATAATACATTTCACTCTTCAATTGGGATGAAACCAGTAGAAGCGAGAAAGGAGGAAAATGAGGGAGCCGTTTGGTTCAATCTATATGGCGTATTTTTGCAACAAGAATTTGGTGATCCTAAATTCAAAATTGGAGATAGTGTCAGGATAACAAAATATAAAACAATATTTGCTAAAGGTTACCTCCCTAATTTTACTGAAGAAGTATTTACAATTAGGCAGATTATTTTTACTAAGCCAATTGTTTATCAACTTGAAGATTACCAGAATGAAATCATTGATGGTTATTTTTATGAAGAAGAATTGAGCTATGTTCCAAATCCAGAACAATTGGAATACAAGATTGAGAAAATTCTCAGGTATAAGGTAGTTAGCGGGAAAAAGTATGGGTTAGTAAAGTGGAAAGGTTACAGTGATAAATTTAATGAATGGTTACCAATTTCAGATATAAGCTCCATAGACTAGCCCCTCAATTGAAAAAAAAATTATGTAATAAATGGAGCTCAAAAGCTTTAAAGAAAAAGACATACTAGATGAAAGAACTGTTGAAGATGTTACTAGAGAATACATGAAGGGAATGAGAGAAGGTAAAGGAATTCGCACCAGAATAGATAAAGAGTTGGTAGTATACTTACCAGAAGGAATTCCACCAGGTTACAAATTAGATAAATCTGGTAATCTATATAACCCATTAGAAAGGGAATTAAAAAAATCACCACCATCAATAGATAACAGGTATACAGGTGATCACACTGGTTTTAGAGATAGGCGAAAGTCATTTAAAATCAAAAAAATCTGGTAATCTATATAACCCATTAGAACGGGAATTAAAAAAATCACCACCATCAACAGATAACAGGTATACAGGTGATCACACTGGTTTAAGAGATAGGCGAAAGTCATTTAAAATCAAAGATGAGCCTATAAATTACAAAATCAAAGACACCAAAGACGCAGTCAACCAAGATGAGCCTAAAATGTACAAAATTAAAGGAAGCAGTCTAAATAGCAAAGATGCAACAAATATCCCAGAATTGGGCGCCATAACTGTTAAATCAGAAAAAGTGTATTGTGAAGTGTGTAATGTAGATATTACCTACACAAACCTTGCACGTCATAATAAAACTAAGAAGCATCTTCAAAACTGGAATAAGGTTTATGCAGAAAAAACCAAACCTTATCCAGACCCAAGAAATCCGGCAAGAACTATCACTATAGGCCAATTAGAACTTGATCAACAAGGGGAGAGAATTTATTATGATTGGGTTAAAGAACGTTATTGTGTTTATTGTAAAAAACTAATAAACAAAAAAACTGGGAAAGTCATCTTAACACAAAAATACATAAAAGTAACATTGAAAGCCAGATTAATCTCTATACGCCAAAGAATCGAAGACAGATGTTTATTGTAAAAAACTAATAAACAAAAAAAACTGGGAAAGTCATCTTAACACAAAAATACATAAAAGTAACATTGAAAGCCAGATTAATCCCTATACGCCAAAGAATCGAAGACAGAGTCAACCAGGGCGAACAATTCAAGAGACTAAAAGATTACTTGATGAAAAGCCAAAGCCGCCAAAGGCAGAGAAAAAATCAAACCTAACACGTTTGGAGTTTGAGTATGGAGTACCTCAAGAACCTATAACCAAGGGACATATGTCGTCGGCTTCGCCACTTCACCTTATCAAAAAATTTGGAAGAGAAGGAAATTATGTATCAATGCAATTAAGATATGATAAAGAGGCAGTAGATGTAAAAGAATATCAAGATAAGTTTAATGACCTTATAACAATCATTAAAAACAGGCGTTTTAAAATAAGTTTGTCATCTAAGGTGCAATTTTTAAAACAAGGAAATATAGTTGTTCATAATATTCAGTCACCTTATGAAGTAGTGCTGGGGCAATCCAAAGGAATAGAAATCTTAGATAAATCTCTAAATTATATAAAGACGCAAATTGATGAAAGATATTTTAAAGGAAGCGGTTTAACATTAAATAAAATACTTTTTATGGATATTTGGATTGCAGGAATGAAAGAAATAAAAGGTGGGCATTTTATTCAATTACCCTTTAAAACTAATGCTGTGATAAATGTAAAAACTAATGATGAGAAATGTTTTTTATGGTCTTTACTAGCCGCTAAATATCCCCCTAAAAATAACGTAAGTAACATATATTCTTATAAAAAGTATGAACAAACAATTAAGATTGATAACTTCCCAGTTATGATAAAAGATATACCAAAGATTGAAAAAGAGAATAATTTAAAAATTAACGTGTTTGGCGTGGAGACAAAAAAACTTAATTCAACCAACATTTTAGATTACAACCTTGAACCATTATATCTTTCAAATAATTTTGATGATGATGAGACTATTGATATTTTACATTACCAATCTCATTATATGTTTTTAAAAGATATCAATCTATTTTTTAGAACAGATCAGAAAAATACTAAACACTTATGTAGAAGATGTATGAACGCTTTTGATAGAATGGAAACATTAATAGAGCATAAAAAGAAATGTGGTCAACATGATTATTGTGAAGTAAAAATGCCAACTGGAAAATATTCAACACTGAAGTTTAAAAATTATAATTTCAAGAATAAAGTACCTTTTGTTATTTACGCAGATTTTGAGAGTATTAATCAAGAACCTATAAAGTCAACATGTAGTGATAGTCATATTCCCACAGATCCTGATGAGCAAAGCGCCGACGAAGTCATAATTAAGACCAAGAAACTAAAAACACAAATTGCATCTGCAGTTGGGGCTTATATACATTCAGATTACCCAAATTTATATCCCAACAATTATTCATGTCATAGAGGATCTGATGTTGTAGAAGTGTTCTGTAATTGGTTAATAAATGTAGAGAATCAGTTTAGCCAACTTTTAAAAACAAAGAAAGGAATGTTAATAACCCCAGAAATTGAAAAACTATTTCAAGAAAGTAAAGATTGTTATTATTGTGGTAAAACCTTAAACAATGACCAAGTTAGAGATCATGATCATTATACTGGAAATTACAGAGGAGCATCTCATAATGAATGTAACTTAAAAGCAAGATATATTAACTTTGTACCCGTGTTCTTTCATAACTTGAGTAATTATGATGCGCATTTGTTTATCAAAACACTTACTAAGAAAACTGATAAAGAAATGAAGATATTAGCTAAAACAGCGGAATGTTATATTTCATTCCAGTTTGGTTGTTTGAGATTTTTAGATTCATATAGATTTTTACAAGGTAGTTTAGATAATTGTACGAAATCAATGGTTGATGATGATTTTACGATAACAAGATATTATTACCCAAACGAAGGTGATTTTATATTATTAAGGAAAAAAGGATCTGTTCCATATTCATTTTATACATCCTTTGAAAGTTATAATGAAACAAAATTAACCCATGAAATGTTTTATGATGACCTTAAAAATGAAATGCAACCAGTATCAGTTTATCAAAGTGCTAAAGAAATATGGGATCACTTCAAAATTAGTAATCATGGTGAATTTATAGATTTATACCTAAAATCAGATGTATTATTATTAGCAGATTTATTTGAGAGATTTAGAGAGGTTAACCTAAAATATTTTGAAATTGATCCTTGTCATTGTTATTCATGTCCTGGTTTAACTTGGCAAGCTGGTTTAAAATACAGAGATATAAATTTAGACTTATTAACAGATTATGATACATTGTTATCATCTGAAAATGCAATAAGAGGTGGTATATCTGGCATAATGGGAACAAGATATGTTAAAACTGATAACCAACATAAACTACTATATGTCGACGCAAATTATTTGTATGGTTGGGCAATGATGGAATTTTTACCTGAAAAGAATTTCAAAAAGATTATACCCGACTTTGAAATAACAAAGGAACATATACTAAACGTTCCTAAAGATGCACCAGTTGGATATTATTTTGAAGTAGATTTAGTATACCCTGAAAGTATAAAGTTTAAGTCTATCAATTTCCCATATTGCCCAGAATCATTATTTATACCAGATGATGAGTTAAGTAATTACCAGAAAAATGTATTAGGTAGTGAAAAGAGGCCAAAAGTAAATAAATTAATCTTAACTCAAAAAGATAAAAATAATTATATAGTACACTATCGATTATTACAGTTTTATTTACAACAAGGTATGATTTTAAAGAAAGTTCATTATGTCATAGAATTTGAACAAAGACAATGGCTTTCATCATACATTGATCATAATACTAAACAAAGAATGCAGGCAACAACAGATTTTGAGAAGGACTACTTCAAATTGATGAATAATGCATTTTATGTTAAGACTTGTGAAAACATCAGAAATAGGAAAGATGTAGAATTAGTTACTGATAATGAGAGAGCTTTAAAACTTCAAACAAGTCCAAAGTTTGAATCAAAGATTATATTTGACGAAGATTTATGTGCTATCTTAATGCGCCAAACTTCAGTAAGATTTGATAAACCAATTTACTCTAAATTCCCACTTACCTGTCCCATTCCTGAACTAGGAAAAAATGACTAAATCCTGAGTTGAAGATAACGGGGTCGGAAACAGTAATGTCCTGTCCACTTACTAGTCCCACTACCGAGCCTGGCAAAGAATGACAGCCGTGAGATATCTTCAAGTTATGATTTGGTCATTTTTCCGAGTTCAGGAATGGGACAGGTAAGTGGGAATTTAGAGTATATAGGTGCGACAGTTTTAGAATTATCAAAGTTGTTAATGTACAAATTCTACTATGAGACTTTACAACCATATTTTGGTGAAAAGAACATAGAATTACTCTATCAAGATACGGACAGTTTCGTACTAAAACTGAAAACAGATGATTTAACAAAAGATTTAATGAATTTAAAGGAGCATTTTGATTTCAGTAATTATCCAAGAGATCATCCATTATATGGTACAAGTAAAAAGAAAGTTCCTGGTTATTTCAAAGATGAATTAGCGGGCGAAGAGATGACATAATTTATAGCATTAAGAAGTAAAATGTATGCCTATAAAACCAAGAATGAGGAGGCTAAGAAGTTAAAAGGAATAAGTAAGCATGTAGTGAAAAAACACATAACATTTGATGATTATTTTAGTTCACTGTTTGACAGGAAAAAGTTTAGTCATGATATGAGGACTTTGAGATCAGAAAAGCATAATATGTACGTAGAAGAGATAAATAAANATACAAGTAAAAAGAAAGTTCCTGGTTATTTTAAAGATGAATTAGCTGGTGAAGAAATGACAGAATTTATAGCATTAAGAAGTAAAATGTAGGCATACCGAACTAAAGGTGAAGACGCAGTCCACTCTGAGGCTAAGAAGTTAAAAGGAATAAGTAAGCATGTAGTGAAAAACACATAACATTTGATGATTATTTTAGTTCACTGTTTGACAGGAAAAAGTTTAGTCATGATATGAGGACTTTGAGATCAGAAAAGCATAATATGTACGTAGAAGAGATAAATAAAAGAAGTTTAAATCCATTTGATGATAAAAGATATATTTTAGATGACGGTAAAACTACAGTACCATTGGGAACTTATTATGAAGCTTTTATAGATTACAGTGATCCTGAATCAGTTTAAACTTCGTTTTAAAAAATTTTATTATATAAATGGGACTCAAAATAAGAAATGTAATTGCAACAATTTACCAAATCATCTCAGCTATTCGTAGTCTGGGGAGTTCACTGTTAAATAATATAAATGATAACTTTGAAATTCATGAAGATATACCAGAAAATAATAATGTAGATATAGGGCGAAGCCGACGACGTAAAAAAGATATATTTTAGATGATGGCAAAACTACAGTACCATTTGGGTTTAACTTAGACAGCTCATTAGACAAAAAATTTCCTATATAAATGGGGGTCATCACAATAAGAAATGTAATTGCAACAATCTACCAAATCATCTCAGCTATCCGTTCACTGTTAAATAATATAAATGATAACTTTGAAATCCATGTAGATAATAATAACAATGAAGATATAGCAGCTAATAATAATGAAGATAATAATAATGAAGATAATAATAACAATGAAGATATACCAACCAATAATAATCATGAAGATAATAATAACAATGAAGATATAGCAGCTAATAACAATTAAGATCCAACAAATGAGGAACTTAGTTTACTATTACGTAATAGTCTAGGGAGCTTAGTTATCCCAACAGAATATATAGGTGAAGAAATAGATTTAGGTGAAGAAGTAGATATAGGTGAAGAAGTAGATATAGGTGAAGAAATAGATTTAGGTGAAGAAAATGAAATAGTTAATTCTATTGAACTTAGTTCACGCTCTGCGGTTGAAGACTTTCTTTATGATATCAGGAATTTATTTGTAGAAGCTGATACAGAAGTCGGAGAAGACGCAGCAGATCTCTGTATTGTATGTTATAGTAATTTACCTAATATAACATTTTATCCTTGTAATCATGATAACTGTTGTAGTGCCTGTTATCCAAGGTTGTATAATAAATGTCCTTGTTGTAGCGCAAATATTACTTCTACAGAACCAGATATTAACTGGCAGAGAACAACTGGCACACTTGAAGTAGTTTATGATGAAGATTTCGGTGTAGATTTCAATGTTGATAATTTAGAAGACCCAGACTTGGAAGCAGAATTAAGATGGATAAGAATAACTAGACATATCAGACATATCAGAGAAGTAATATTTGAAGAAGATGAATTGGCTTGAATTATCATTATAAAATTTTTTACTATATAAATGGGAACAATAACGATAGAAGGAAACATTGCATCCGGGAAAAGTACACTAATAAAAGCATTAAATTGTTATAGTGTTGTTACTGTAATACCAGAACCAATAGAAAGATGGAAAAATTGGAATGGTGTTAATATGTTAGAATTAATGTATAAAGAACCTAAGAAATACATGAAAGACTTTCAAGTGCCAGTGCCATAGGCCTATGTTCCCACCAACAGTTTTGGTGCGAACATTTGGTACGTCTCACACCGTAGGTCTCACTGAACAGTTTTGGCAAAACTGTTCAGTAAGACCTTCGGTGAGACGTACACCAAACTGTGTAGTGAGACCTGGAAAGATTCTGACGTCACGCTTAGCAACGCCGCATTGCAAATGGCGGCGATCTGTGAAATTACTCGCGCTTTTAAATCACCGTTTTTCAATTTAATCCGTTCATTAAAACAGTTGAAAGTGTATTGAAAGTATTTTGGAAATATATTGGGCACTTACTGAATATAAGGGGTAGAAACAGAGAACGCAAGTTTAGTCACAACGCTGAATTTGTTACATCGGGTCTGGAATGTCTCAGTCTCTCACCGTGAGAACGTTACAGCGTTTATGGTTATAGCGGCTATAATAGCGTGTTTTGGACGCCATATTTGTGGCACTCGAATGAAACTCACGGTATAGATTTGCAATGAATTCTGTGCATGGGTACGGTACTTTTCTCCCCCCACGCGCGCGTTGTGTTAAAAGAGCGGGGGCTTCGCGCGTTGTGTTAAAAGAGCGGCGGGCAGCGGCTTTGCCGCCGCGCTGCGCGCTATTATAGAAATGTCTCGTTCGAGCCTCATATCACACGGTCGTAAACTTCAACTGAAACGAAATGCTCTTGCACGCCCGGCGCCATCCTTGAAGTGCGTTTAAAATGCAATAATGCTCCATCGGTGGGGTTGAATACGTAATGAGTCGAAAACCTATCGTTGATACTCGGGCAAAAGGTCGCAATTTTCTCTGTAAACGTTTTTTTTCCGGAGCTGTTTTTTACGAAACCGTCCTTAGGGTGAAAAATAATTATAATTCCGCTCGCGATAAGCCTCGGAAAGCAAAACAAGAACGCCATGTTTGAAAATGTGCTGAAATCTAACGTGAAACGACCAGGGGGGCAGTACATAAAGAATTGCCTGGGCAAAAATTTTGTTTCCTGGTAATTATCCTTCAGAACATACGCCAGTAGGTAAACTGGCCGTTCGTAAGTGTAAACGTCCCTCGTGACAACCTGTGCTTCCCGTTTTAAAGGGAAGATGATTCCATTTGTAAGGACAAAATGAACTCGATCAGTTTCGTTTGACAAACTGATGTCATAAATTGTGGCGCCGATGAAATTTCGAAGACAATGCACGACGACTTTTGCCTCATATCCAAAAAATATTTCGTACTCTACCCCTCTAGATTTGCATTTATTTGTTCTAGGTACGGTGACCTTTCCTTCAAACACTCCCCGTTTGATGTCATAGAGCAGGTGGCGGATTTTTTTCTGCCGGATGAGGAAATTAAACACCATGTAACCCTTGCAAATAACAAATTCAATCGAATATGGGCCTTTTGGACAAAACGAAGTTTTGGACTGAATTCCAAAGTACATGTAACCCCCCTTGAAAGCATACACAACTACATTGGTGCAGGGTGCTTCCTTCTGGTTTGTAATCTGGGCTACTTTTCCTGATGCCCGGTCCGGGAACCAAAGATCACCTTTGGTCAAACTCAACTGTGGTCGGAATGGAATCAACTTTCCTAGTTTATACTTAATCCAAAGGAGAAAACTCTGTAAGTGGTTTATTTTCTCCGCAACATAATTTATCACCGCAACATATGACATACGTCGTCGGCCCCGCCACTTTATGATTTGCATTCAAATTATTAATTGTTTCATTTAACTTTAATTCTTTCTTCTGTTTCTGATTCATTTATTTAGTAAATTTATTTCATAATAGGTTACTTCATAATATTACGCGGAATAATTCCCTGTTGATATAAATAATCTAAACTCATATTACTTACTGCAACAATACCACCAAGTTTTAAAACTTCCTCTAAATTAGCTTGACTTGGAGAACCGATGTTAATCCTAAGGAATCTCTTAATTAAGTAAGAATAACCAATTGTTACTCCAGCTAATAAAGTACTTTGATATAAAGTGTTCACAAAATCCTTTCTATTTGCTTCCATTTATTTAGTAAGAAATCAGTGCTGTAAACTTGCAAGTTGTTGATTACTTATATTTACTTGCGCATCAGAAACAATAAAAATGTGCATTTTATAAGGTCCTTTATTAGCTGTTTTAAGGTCCTTTACCAGATGTTTTTGTTATAGCTAATTGTATACCATCTTTTGTGTTTTGTAGTTTTTTACCAGAACCATGTAAAGTATTATCTTAAATCAATCCATAAACCATAGTGATTCGAATCACCATAATATTTTTCTAAGCTCATATAACAATCATCTGTCTTTTTGGCATTCTCACTCATAAAGAGTTTCTTAATTTCTATCCAGTGGTCCAAACTTCTCATTCCCACTGGGAATACTTTATTTGCTATACCTTCTATTGTAATCTTAAGATTAGTTATACCAGGGTTTTCAAATTTCTCAGAATCTCTTGTGCCAGCAGTATGATCTGTGATAAATAAAAGTAAAACACCTTTTATTGACCTCCTAGGGAAATTGATATTTTCATTAATTAAAGTATCTGCTGAATCAACATGAACAGTTTTAAACTGATCAACCCAATCGTAAAGAAGGGAAAATCCTGCGTTATAGATACCACTTAATTGATTAGCTAATGTTTCATTTGTCACTGTGTCATATTCAAACCATGTAAAGTATTATCTTCAGTAGTTCTTAAATCAATCCATAAACCATAATGATTCGAATCACCATAATATTTTTCTAAGGTCATATAATAATCATCTGTCTTTTTGGCATTCTCACTCATAAAGTGTTTCTTAATTTCTATCCAGTGGTCCAAAGTTCTCATTCCCACAGGAAATACTTTATTTGCTATACCTTCTATTGTAATCTTAAGATAAGTTATACCAGGGTTTTCAAATTTCTCAGAATCTCTTGTACCAGCAGTATGATCTGTGATAAATAAAAGTAAAACACCTTTTATTGACCTTCTAGGGAAATTGATGTTTTCATTAATTAAAGTATCTGCTGAATCAACATGAACAGTTTTAAAGTGATCAACCCAATCGTAAAGAAGGGAAAATCCTGCGTTAAAGATACCACTTAATTGATTAGCTAATGTTTCATTTGTCACTGTGTCATATTCTAAAGAAATATTTTTTAACTCGTAATTCATATTTGCTACTGTACTAGTAACAATTATATCTTCTTTTGGCGCTAAAGTTATTTCAAAAATAATATCTTCTTTTATTGGAAATTTATACAATGGTGCATGAGTTGATAATAATTCAAAATCTAAAGGTATCATATATTTCTTATCAAATACAGTCTTAAGTGTTTTCTGTGCAGTTGTTTCACCTTGAACACGTCCTTCAGCAACTCCTGACCTTAATTGTCTTAATTGCTTAGCTTGAATTCCTTGAAATACTAAATTACTTCTTTCTTTCTCACTCAACCATAGATCTTTGAAAGTTGTGTATAAGTTATAATTATCAAGTTGAAAGATTGTTTCAGTTCCCCATTTTACAACTAGTTTTGAGATTAGATTTCTACCTAAATTATTAACAACATAATTATCTGCATGCCCAGTAAGTTCAACATCAGCTGATAAGTAGAATGTTCCTGGGACAAAGAAAGTATTTTCTGTTAATCTCGGTATTCTTATGTATAATGTTTCTTTTGAATTTGCCCCAGACGGATTATTACAAATAACATGATGTTGTCTTTCAGCTTTTAAACCTAAGCCAATTCTAAGGTTTCTATTTGTGTTTAGAATTGTTCCTGTTGCCATTTATTTATTGCTATTTTTCACTTTTTTAACCCCCTCTATAAGCCCGTAAACTATAGAACTAACAATAATGACGACGAGTATAATTAAATGTTCTGCTAGAAATCCAACAACTGCACCAGCTGATTTAAAGATAAATGAAACTATTGAACCAATTATACCCGGCAAGGCTGCAACTGACTTCTTCGCTAATTCTTTTAACCATCCTGCAAATTTCTTTAATCCTTCTTTCACTTTATTTGGAATATCTGGTTTTGTAGGTTTATCTGGGGGAGATGGTGGTTCTGGAGACGGAGTTGAACCTTTCAGACTATTACTAATTGCTAAACCTAAAGTTGTGAATGTCATTGTAATTGAGGCTATAATTGCAGCAACTGTTAAACCTTCAATTTTAAAGAGTAACTTAATTCTATCTTTCAAAGGTATTTCAGATTCAGGATTTTTTAAGACATCAGTGATTAAACTTTTTATTCTTCTTATTTGAGATTCTTCCTCAGTTCTTAATTCAAATGCCTTCTTTCTTTCTATTACTAATTTCTTAACTACTTCTTCTTTCTCCTTCTCCACTTCGGTTATCTGCTTTTTTAATTCCTCTTTTTCATTATAATCTTCTTTAACAGAGGCTACATAATCTCTTTGTAAATTTGCTAGTCTATTGCTCAATTCAGTATTTTGTTT
This sequence comes from Notospermus geniculatus, assembly GCA_002633025.1. Lineage (NCBI taxonomy): Eukaryota > Metazoa > Nemertea > Pilidiophora > Heteronemertea > Lineidae > Notospermus > Notospermus geniculatus. The sequence continues at coordinate 48,863 of NMRB01000112.1, forward strand.
CTCTAATTCTTCTATCTGCATATCTTTATTTCGTTTAACTTCAGCTAAATCATCACCTGCTTGTTTTAAACCTCTTAATTCTCTTAAAGCATTATCTGAAAAGCCTAATGTTTTAAGTTCTTCTTCATCTACATCAATATGTCGTTCAACACCTGGAACATTAATCGTTTCCATTAATTTTTCAAATGATTCATCAGTTGCAGTCGCGGTTGCTTTTTGTTGTGGTTGAGATATGTTAAGTAAACTGTCTATTTGTTGAAATTCGGCTTCGGCTTTAGCTTCGGCTTCGGCTTTCCTTTTGGCTTCGGCTTCGGCTTTGGCTTTCTTTTCGGATGCGATTAAAAAAAAAAAAAGAAAAAAGAGTATCAGCGACTTCCCTGGTAAATTTTACTCCGTATTTTGATTGCATAGTTTTCTCAGAATAAATCTTCTCGCTATCTTTAGTTAAACGTAAACCATAATTTACTACTTCATTTTGTTCGTTTTTAAATTCTATAAGTAACTTTCTTTTTAATAGATCTTCTTTTTTATCTGATGATAAATTGTCATAAATACCTCTTCCTTTTGGAAAATAAAGCTGCCTATCTTAGCTCTGGCTACGGATTTAGGATAAAGAATTGAATGGACTTCATCGGCAAAATGTACACCATATTTTGATTGCATAGTTTTCTCAGCATAAAATGTTCCACCTTTTTTGGTTAAACATAAAGCATAAGCTTTTATTTTTTTATGTCTATCTTTAACTTCATAAACTAACCTTTTGTCCTTAGCTCTTATTTCCTCTACATCTTCCTTGGTTAATTTTATCATTGGCTCATAATATATGTTTTTTCCGTGAAGATGTACTCTTGCGGATAAGTGTCGTAAACCTTCTTTTGTAGATACCCATTTTGTACCATCCATAGCATCTATTAACTGTTCTTCATTTTTTTGGTAGATATATTCTTTTTTCTCTAATCCAGGATGAAACATTTTAACCGGGTCAAATGTAGTTGTATCAGTTAAATTAGCACCAGTGTTGTACTGAGTATTATCATCAATAAAACTAGTTTCTTGTGTTTGGTCTGGGGTATCTGAAGCCCGTAATTTACTAAGCCGTTCTGTCAATTCGGTAACATCTGGATCAGTTCCTCCTTCAGCCATTTATTTAACGTAAATATAGTGCAACCCCCACTAATGCACTAGTTACACCATATAACGCAAACTTTATGTCTTGATGAGCTGTATCTTTGGGGGTTATGCTCGGTTCTTCATTTGATTTATCTATGACTACTTTATCTTGGGGGACTATGTCTTGGAGGACTTCGTCTTTCACTTTTGTTTCAAGACTTCGTGTTCTAAATGTTTTAACTGGCGAACCTTCCATTAATTGCGGTAATCTTCTTTTTTCATTGTTTATATTATTTCTCCCAGTTTTCATGTTTTGAGTTGCAATCTGAATATTATTGTTATAATTTTCTATATTACCAACTTTTAGAACCATATCTGAACTAATTATGTAAAGTCCTGGACCAATAACATAATCTAATCTAAC
>NMRB01000112.1:50576-80956 GCA_002633025.1 Notospermus geniculatus
CATAATTGTCACCTCTTTTTGTTCGGAAGTCAGTAGTTGGTGAAACTCTAAATTCATTACATAATCTAGTGAACATAGTTTTATTGATATTACATTAAACCCTCGCTATAACGTACCTCGTTATTACGTACTCCCGGATATAACGTACATTTTCCATGGACCCCAAATTTTTACCCAAAATGTTATATTTCCTTGAAATCCCCCGCACTCAGACTCCGCCGATCATTGTACATGTTAAGTGTATACTTTGTACAATAATGTGCTGTAAACTGTGTGTCTCCCCGTCACACCACGCTAATGAGCTTGGGTCAATTAACACGAGTTGTCTTCATGCTTAGTTTGTTTGGCTGTTATGACTGTAAGTAGGCCTGATTATGACAGTTCATCATCAAAAGAATGAAAGGTTCGTCAGACACGCTCTCAAGTTACTATTAAATTCGCGAAAAAGTGGTACCAATGCCCAGTTTGCCGTCTGACCCAACTTGCGGCGCAGAACTTGGATGCTGCTGAATCTAAATATTGTGGTAAAATCCAAACTAAATCATAGAATAGTACCAATTGTTTCATTTTTTGCGATATTCGTGAAGCACTCGCGGCGATCGCCGTAAGACCCGCGAAAACGGGTACCGCCGTCAAATAGTACACAAACTTCTTCAGCATCTATAACTTCACCTTTTTGGTCCCATTGTTTAGTTGTTAAAAAATGAAAAACCTTTACACTTTCTGGAAGAAAAGCGCCAGTCCACCAAGAATTGTAAAATGTTATACTTTTTAAAGTAATAGATTTAATGAAGTGATAATGTTCCAAATAAATATCAAATGTAGCTTCTTCACATTCTGATTCATCAATAATATAGTCGATATTCATTTAACTAATAATAATTTGGTGGAGCTGAAGGTATAATTGGGTAATAATCGTGAAACGGGGGCGGCTGCCAATAGTAATAATAATTATAATTATGATTCACTGTTGTTGTTAAATCACTTCGTGTTAGATCTCTTCGAGTTTCAATTTTTTTATTATTTCGTTTTGAGCTAATTTCTTTCCTTCTTCTAAAAAAGTTTTTTTAACTTCTTCCACATTAACATTTTGGTTTGCAGCATCTTCTCTTTGCTTTTTTGTTATGCCATTCTTTAAGATAATATATTTCTCTTTTTCACTGGTAATTAATGAGAATTCTTCTTGTGTAATACGGGAATCTGTTAAAGCCGCAGTAATTAAGTTATTAACAGTGTTTAATTTTGAGACCGCTAACATTCCTATCTTTTCGTGTTTTTCAAGTTTATGGTGAATATTCTTTTTCTTCCAGGTTAATCCTGAAGAAACTATTGAAGAGAGAATTGTTACACCCCCTAAAGCAAAACCAACTGGAGCTGTAATTACACCAGCTAATGAAGTTATACCAACCGAACCAGCAATAAAACTTGTTACATTCAAAACATGACTAACACCTGTCATAACATTAAACGCTCTGATATATTTGGAAAATACCTTTCTTCTAAATTCTATCTCTTCTTCAAAGAACTTTTTTATTTCTGAAATATGTTGTAATCTAAATTGTGTTGAATTATTAAGTAACGGTTCTGGGTTCAAATCAGGATATAATCGTTTAGTTTCAATTTCTTCACCAATTTATTTAGTATGAAATAGTTGAGTCTACTGGTTCAGGTTTAGGGGATTTAAGTTTATGTAATTCAGGTAGTCTAGGGAGCTTAGGTGGTTCAGGTAGTCTAGGGAGCTTAGGTGGTTCAGGTTCAGGCGGTTTAGGTTCAGGTAGTTCAGGTTCAGGTGGAATAACCCATTCACCATCTATTAATTTAGGTTCTAGTAAATCTGGTTCTGATTGTTCTACTAGTTCTGGTTTTATAAATGATTCACGTCCAGTTGTAAGATTAGATTCCTCTAACATTTTATACCAGTTCTTTGGCCGCTTTGAATAACCCCAAATTTATTTAGTATGAAATAGTTGAATCAACTGGTTCAGGTTTAGGCGGTTTAGGTAGTCTAGGGAGCTTAGGTAGTTCAGGTAGTCTAGGGAGTTTAGGTGGTTCAGGTTCGGGCGGTTCAGGTAGTTCAGGTTCAGGTAATTCAGGTTCAGGCGGTTCAGGTAGTCTAGGGAGCTTAGGTAGTTCAGGTTCAGGTAGTTCAGGTAGTCTAGGGGGCTCAGGTGAAATAACCCATTCACCATCTATTAATTTAGGTTCTGGTAAATCTGGCCCTGATTCTGATTTGATAAGTAATTCACTTTCAATTACAAGATTTGATTCCTCTAGTATTTTTTTCCAATTCTTTGGTCTCTTTGAATAACCCCAATATCTGCTCATTTATGTGGAAAATTTTATTCACGTAGTGTAGCTGACCGCAGCATTAGCAAAGTTGATTAGTAATTCATATTGTACATCAGCTCCATTAAAATTTATTTTTTTGTTTTTTTCATCAGTTACCCAAAGTAGCAGCATTAGCAAAGTTGATTAGTAATTCATATTGTACATCAGCTCCATTAAAATTTACTTTTTTGTTTTTTTCATCAGTTATCCAAAGTCTCTATACTTCATGAAATGTTCGAAAATCGCTGTACAATCTTTAATTTGTCAAAATTACACACTACATTTATAAGGACTTGCACAACTTTCAAGGAAGCAGATTTTGAGCAGCTCCTGGACCATGCCACCGTTTAGATTCAGAGATACTGATACACTAACTTACAGCTTGGCTCAAGGTCCTTAGTTACTTATGTGTGACTTTGTATAAAATGTCTGATAATTATTTCTTCTTAACTCCTCTCTGGGGTATTGCTGATGTGGTTTTTTGTAGATTTGTAATTTGATTTTCAATTAATTTTTTTGTTTTTAACGATACTGGTAACTGATCTCTTGGTTGTATTTTGTAAGGAAACTTATGATTTTGGGCTTTGTTTCATCAACAAGATGTAGGCCTACATTCATATGGAACAAACGACTGAGTGTTAAAATTGGCCCAGAAGTATTTGAAATATTCAAAGTATCAGGGGCCGTATGCATAAAACATCTAAGTGTAAAATTTCCCTTAAACTATTGTTCCAAACAAAAAGATAAGGGAAATTTTACACTTAAGATGTTTTATGCATACGGCCCCAGGTGTAGATAAACTATGTCCATGACTGTACATCCTAGTAGTTGACTGATGAATCTCCTCTATGAGTGAGATAAATAAATGGTATATCGTATATCTGACTTTATTTGGTTCCTCAGAGGATCGTGTTCTCTTTCCTTCTGTCACAAGTCGCCACTCAGACAGTGACACAATTGACCATGATTTTCATATACCCATTCGTTATGCTCAACATACCATAATGTCACATCTAGGCCTACTTTCCTTTCCTTGGCGACTGTCCTCCACCTCTTGCTTTTGGATAGAATACTGCCCACTGTGCAGTGCTTCACCATCTTCCAGACCACTGGCAATGGCATCCTCCCATTCTGCAAAGGTTTCAGTCAATGCCAAAAAAGAAGAGGTAGGCCCTTGGCTTTGTGATCGTGAAAGAAGATCAAGGAAGGGCAGACCTGGCTGCATTATCAATGGGTATCATAACTGCGACAGAGGCCAGCACACAGTAGTCAGGTCCTACAATGGATGCCTTTTGTGGGGGAAATTGATCAGGACCTGAATGTTCCTTTCAATTCAATACTAGTAGTTTTAACCACTAGTGACACCTATGAGGTAGTGAGTAGGGTTCCTCTAGGCCCTAGTATTGTGTTCAAATGTCAGTCGGATATGGGGAAAATGCATCGAGGTCAATAGGACCCCCCCCCCCCATGACCAGGGTAATCTTTTGAATTTATCATTAGTATTTTATCCATTTATATTACGTAAATCTATGAAATTAGTATCTGGGAAGTGTGAATTTTTACCTTGCGAAACGGGCCAAGTCAGTTATACCACATTAAGCTCGGGCGCGTGCGTGACGGAAATCTTCCTCTTCTATCTGGATCCTTTCATTTCCCTAATACTCAGGAGGAGTACGTTATATACGAATCATAATGGAAATGCATTACACTGGGACCGGAGATTTGGGTACGGTATACGCGAATGTCCGTTATACAGCGGCCGTTATATGCGATGGTTTTTATTGGAATTATCATTAGGTGGGACCGGGACTTCAAGTTTCAGTACGGTGTAAGCGAGTATCCGGTTTATCCGAGGACGTTATAGGCGAGTTCTACTGTATATGTGTACAAACGGTTTGATTAAAGTTTACTGAATTAGACTGGACGATTCGAGTTCACAACGTGTACATGTCTAGTTACATGTATGTAGTTTTATGCACATCTTGAGATGATCCGCACTTGGGTATAAAATTAGGTAATTAATTAAAACTACATTTAGTGATGTACATTGTAAAGGTGGTTATGATCTCCTTGAGAGGAAAGGGATACCGTGGAATTAGATGTAGTACATGTCCGTATGAAAAATTTCCACAGATTAATTTGGTGCTCGATCTGATGGATCGGGAACCATATTGTTTAATTTGTCGTGTGTCCGTTCACCTCTCTCTCTCTCTCTCTGTCATAGCTCAGTCCGCAGGAGAGTTGGAAGGCTGTAAGCAGGTACCACCGCCATGTTTGTTGACCCAAGCTTTCAGATGAGATAATCAGTTTCATTTTTCGATATCTGAATCAGGGTGAAATTGCCATATCAATCTCACAACTTTGTCCGTCAGAAATCTAAAAAAAACCTGGGATAGGTAGTCCACATAGAGCACAGGGAACATGTCCCACCCCTAGGTTTGCCAACCCTGCCAGTCATTGGGCTTATCATTTCTGACATGTGATGTCAGGATCATAGTGATATTGATATCTCAAATTTGATATTTTGAGATAACTTGGCATATTGTCAACTGAACAACATGAAACAAGTCTTAGTTCTTGCCTGATTATCCAAGAATAGGACTTTGTTAAAATTCTCAGCCTCAAATGTCCGGATGATTGTGATATCCAAGATACAGAATAGCACAAAATTGACACACAAAATGATAATAAGCAAGAAGTCAATCTCCAGAATTCACGAATTTTCGACCCCAACCGGGGTCTTTTTCAAGTGGAACTTTACAATCTGAAACTCTAGAAAAGACAGATATCATTGAGATATCATGACATTTTCTCATATCAAAATTCCTTGCTTTGCTACTAGCCACTTTAAGTTGCCAGGACATGCTGTCACGGACGTGTTGTTCACCATCCTCGAGACATGTCCAGATGAGACGACTCTCCTTCAGACAGAGTCGAAATGGATGTGGACCCTTAAAACCATCACCCCCTCAGGTCTTAACACAAGGCCCTGAGACCCCTATTTGGCATTTGTGTTCTTCCTTTTCTCTTACCCTGGTAGGCCTATTTCGTTTTGGGTTTTCCAGTTGCGGAGGGCACGTTGCTCCCCTTCTGGTCTAGGCCTTGTTTTTTTCCCTCCCTTCCCCCCCCCCTTTTGCTCTAATCCTCCTCACCTTATTCTTTTCACTGCTCAGTGATTTGCATTATCCATTCTGTTTTTTTCCTACAAATCTGGAAGTTGACTTCCTTTATATTCCTTTACCTTTGTGCATCTTTTCGCTTTGTGCTTGTTACGTATTACACAAGTCATATTTATTAATTTATAAACTTTCTTTCAGCATGTTCAGCCAAATGAAGCTCTGCGCCAGTTACCTACACTCTGCTTGTGGTCAGACTGAGAGGCCCTGCAGTTATTCAACCCTTCTTTTCAGCTGAATTAGTTTCTCCTTAATTGTCCAGCGGCCACCTTTGGGGCTTGGTCGCTATTCTTTCCTTAATTGCTTGTTTGCCCTGTCTACACAGGCTATGTAGTTCTACATTCGGGTTTCAGCTCAGTCTTTTCTAGAGTTTCAGATTGTAAAGTTCCACTTGAAAAAGACCCCGGTTGGGGTCGAAAATTCGTGAATTCTGGAGATTGACTTCTTGTTTATTATCAGCCACTTATTAGCATGTTTTGTACATTTTAGGACAAAAATCACTATTACCGTGATTACTATAGATTTGATAAGCGGGTACTGATCACACCACCTGTAATTAGGCATTCGGGAAAAGATGGGTGGTTTATTGATGGAGAACGAGGGAGATTAGTGTCATACCTGACACCAGAAAAATCCCCTTTGAATAAAATAGTTGTCTACGCTCAGACAAAAAAACACGTTACGATTTTATTCCAAACGGAAGTCTATTTTAAACGTAACATCGAAAAATTTTGCGGATATTTGGACAACTTTATGATAATTAAAGAATACCATGCAGGTTATGTTTTCTACAACATGGAAAAGGGAGGTAATTTTAGAAATCTCAGGATGCCAAACAATGATAGATGTTTGACTGATTCCGCTGCAAAAAAATTAAATGTAGAATTTGGATACGAAGCGATTGCTTTGCTTACTTGTATACTAAAAGATAAACTTCAAGCTAGAGTTTACAAAATTCATGAAGTTAACGGATCAAGAAATAGTCGCTTCGAGATGCGAAACGGGATTAACGTGCCGCTTAAATACACCAATATCCGGGTAATGGCAGGTGTCTACATTTTAAAGGTATCAAATGGAGTAAGTTACCTGGTTTCGTTTCTAGCGGCGAACGATTTCCAGCCAGTCAAAACGCAGATTGCAGGGACCTTGCATGGTGGTGACCTTACCTTATACTGGTTGCAACATCAGAACGACAACTTTATGGTTATTATAAGCCGGCCAGGACCAGTTGGTGTCGGCTTCGTCGAACGTTTCGAACCGATAGATGGTCTCGTAACAAAAGGACAAGGTAAAACAGGGATGACGGAGGCCAATTTCCGCTTTCCTAAAGAAGGTGATGTCCCATTTTCCCACATCTTCATCCATCCGATTGATGGGCGAATATTTCACCTGAGAGAGTCACCTGGAAAAACACAGAATATTAAATCAATCATGGACTCAGCTGATATGTACACCCTAAACTGGAACTAAATACACTAGATCGTACACTGTTAGAAACAACAGAAGATTTTACAGAAAATATTTTACAGAATCGTGCTGTAATTCATAAATACTCAAAAACATTTCTTGTTAAGACGGGTTTCCTGTATATTGACAAGTACTTTTGTAAAATGACGGAGCTTCTGTAGTTTAACGGTAGTTTCTTAATTTTAACAATAAATTTACGGTCTGTACTGTTGATATACAGCACTTCCTCTCATTTTACAGGACTCCCTGTCATTTCACAGGACTAATATTTTTTCACAGATTCGGTAATCCCAGGATGTTAGTTAGAGAGCGCTTGCGCCTTTAATACATGTTGTAGATTTATTTGTTAGACTTCTTGAGTTGTTGGTAGTTGTATTCAAAATCGTTCCCCTCTGGAATTATAAGTAGGCCTAGCGAAAATGACATGAATGCATTTTACGCTCGTATAGATGATTAAAAATAAGTTCCCATAAGGGCATTTGACGCTCGATTTTCGATGTTCGATGGTGAAAAAGTATTGTTGCAAAAATAAGCCGTGCTAGACGCCAGTCAAGAGCAAGCAGAAACCATGTTTAGGGCCTCGGGCCTACATGTACATTGGCCTGGTCCTTGGAAGGGGCTTCGTAGTATTGTGTAGTAAATATTGTGCCTGTCAACACGGGTTTCATTCCCTTGCAGACAAGTTGGATGGTGTTTGCCAAGTTTATTAAGGCATGGCTTTGACAGTTCTCGAGTGGTCGAGTGGTCTAACACGCTTGTCTTTCAATCCTGACAGGGTCAGTGTGTGGGTTCGATCCCCAGCCAGGACATGCATGAAAAAAGGTTGTGAACCAATTAATAGGGTCTGTTGGATGAGGCTGAAAGTCGTGGTTCCTTATACCTGAGTGTCTATGCCAGGCCAAGTAAAAGACCCCACACAGGTGGACAGTATCCAGTCGAAAAGGGTTACGAGGTTTCCAAGTAGGCCTACATAGATACATGGAAATTACAGATAGGTGCCTGCAGCTGAGTTTCAAGGTTTATCTTTATTTTCACAGTCAAAAGTTAAAAATATGGATTAAAAAATGGAAATTACAATGTAACATTTGTTTACAGTTTATCTTTAAATCAATTTTCCAATACAGTTGTTATCTTACAATTTTCTGTACTTTTAATTTCCAACAGTAGAAATAAAGAAAAAGCCTGAAACTCTGCTGCAGGCACTTTTCTGTAATTTTAGTAAGGATATTTCTAACAGTGTAGCTTACTTCCGCCAGCCGTGACGAAAGAATAAAGTGGAAATCCCCAACTTGCTACTGGCTTACAACGATACTCTGAGTTGAGCAATTGTCTAAGTAAAGAACGGGTATCCATCTTTTTCTGTTGCAATCCAGCAAGCCAGCAGGATAAAAAGGCCTCGCTCTTGCAACACGCAGAACAGAACAGAACAGAACAGAGTCAATCCTATTCCTCCGGTGTTACTAGATCGTGTGGTTATTAACACTAGCATATTGGCCCGTGGCGAGCACATTTTGAGGGAGTTAGTTTGTCTAGAATATTCTGTGGTAGAGGGTCTGTTGCTTTATTGATGAGTTTATTTGGAGAGGGGTAGTTTATTAATTAATTTATTAATCGTTAACCTTCAAATCAATGAGCAGTAAGGAGTTTTGACTTTCTAAACAGCAGTCATCACATCGGATTTATTACACAATCAGCCTTATCTCCAGGCTGATGCCAAGGTGACCCAGATTCATGATATAGCTAGGTTCACATGCGTCCCACCGTGTATCTGTTGGTAGTAGGTCACTGCCATTCTTGTAGATGGCACCGCAGGTCACCACACATCTGAATACAGTCATTACATAGCAAGGTATAGCAGATAACAGGTCAACTCAGGTTGGTAACAAAATCCAACATGGCTACCGTCCATTATAGTATAGATTCCATTTATTTGTGAGTATCGCAGTTATTCCATCTCAGAAACCACTCGTCTTTGCATGAACTAACACTATTTTGCTGTCAGGACTCTCCGCCACTTACTTAGCTATTGGACAAGTGATTCGGAGAATAGCTACCAGGTGGAAACATATCGGAACTGTTTTAACAAATAGTGAGTAATCTGCGGTTGAAACGGTCCCCATCTCAGATACTATAAGGATATTTGGTTACGAAGGAAGGATAGCATTGTACCACCGACTCTGATACGTCACCGTCTACAAGTGTCCTGTACAGGTATTGCCGCCTATACTTTGTTACCGGAACTACTCTGACATACGAAGAAGATCCCGTAGGAACTTTAGGTTAAAAGCGTGGAGTCCCCCCCCCCCAACAACCACTTACGACACACCCAACTATTTCTTTTTCTTACGACCCGTACAGTATTCTCTCGTCCTTTCTGTGTCAACAGGGGACAAAGCACGTGCATTGCAGTTTTCCGTTGCCAAGGCAACATTAACAACCCTTTTACCAATGAAATGGCCAGGGCCATTGTGCTCACCTCTGTGACAGAGTATGGAAGTGTGACTGTTGTGGTGAATGGGGAAAGATTAGTGGAGATACGAGAAAGCAGAGTACAGTATTTTATGATCTGACCAGTAATTATCAATGACATGCATGTTGAACTGTTGACCAGTCCATAGTCAACATGAAGATTGATTGAGGTTATGTATGTGAGGGAAAGTGCAATATGTAGTGTTCTTTGCAGGTGTGCACAGTTGCTGTCTGGTGCAACAGTTTGCAGACTTTGTTATATCGTATGTTCAACCATGGAAGTATTATACAGATACAGTATAATACTTCCATGGTTCAACGGTCAAGGAAAGCCGGCAATCGAAAACACCTGTGACACGGATCAGTGTCCTAAGAATGCAAGTCTGTCCAAACAGTAGCCCGCTATTGTAAGATTGTATCTGAATACTGGTGGTGTCTGTAGCCACATCTTGTAATGCCTCGCTGAAGAAGAACACCAGACTTTGATTCCAGGGGGACATTGATCCCTATCACAGCTGCTTTAAATCCTCCATGCTGCAACAAGTTGACTTTTCCGTGTCGTGACCACAATTTCGATACCGAAATGTTACCCTCTCCCAAACATGCAGAAATGCCGGGAACTGTTGGCGAATGATAAAGGCAGTGGACGAAACCTTTCACGAATATGCGGAGACATTGATGAACGAATGCGGATACACTAAATTGGCATTCCTAGCCTTGTCCGAGTCGCAGTGAACGCTAGGTTTTACCTGTAATTCCCGAACTTATCACTTCAAGCGACCATAAACGACAGGCAGCACGAGAAATAGGCGTACGTGAGGGGTCTAGCACGTTGTCGGAACCTCGGGCTCGTATAATTCTGATAATATAGAGTGTGCGTAAAGCCCCGATGTTTTTCGTCGACAACGGTTGCTTTAGATGTGGTACGGAGGTCCCGGTCTAAAGTCGGTGACTAGTGTTTCGGTAGCTCTATCCGGAAGGAAACAATAAGAGGAATACAGAAATACCTGGAACACTTCTCGGCGTTACACCGGTTCTTTGTACTTACCACATTTAAACCGCATTGTCGACGGAAAACAGCGCCGGCCGTGGTCCATTTCCTGTGCGCGCCACACCATGTTATAACTTTGACATTACAAAACAGTGTCGCCATCTATCGCAGTTATATCAACCTTAACGTCTGTGTCCGGTCATGTTTCTTCATACAATAGGCCTTCACTGCTGTTTCTTGTGATTGTCGATATTTTAGCGGCCTTTACTTTTACATGTAAGAAAATACTGGCAGACATGGTAAGACAAATTAGGTTCTTCTTGATATAGGAAAAGACTGGCAGAAATAGTAAGACAAAGTAGGTTCTCCGTGATACAAAATATGGCTTTGTACTTAGTCACTGTCTCACTTAGTATTCATTCAGTATATTTGTCAAGGGTTCCACGATATGGCCTATTTTAATTCTTCTCAGACTGCCCACTCGATATAGCCTATACTCTGTCGATCTGCTCCCTTCTGAAGAACGCCTGTCGATAATCAAACATTTCTAATCTTATCTCCCAAAACGTCACCTTCTGTCTCGTCCTGGGGAAATAACTTGAGTTATAATCAGCGATTATCCGTCCACCGCCGGCACTTTTCTTTTTCCTCGACATTTATGCACGCAAATCCGCGCCCGACAAGTCCAACGGCATAAAGAGAAATCATTCATTCATTCTTAACTAACAACAAACAACAATGCAATTTACTGATATTTCACCGTGTATTCACATTATATATCAAATGCCTCCAAATTTTACATGAGGAATATAGGAACATACAGTGCACAAAATACTTCCACAAACCTGCAATCACAAATTTAGAAGGCTGAGGTATGAATTTCTATTGCAATACACTCTGACAATTACACATGTCACCACAACAGAGCAACGTCAATACACATGTAAATTACAGAAGTGCCGTACAATCGTCCACATCAACTGCCTGACACTAAAACACTACAAATCAGTACTACCATTACCAAGGTACTTGCAGGGAGAAAGAACATCAATCAACTTACTCCAACTCAACATTTAGGCCTACTGACCCTCAAATTACTGTACCGTCTTGGACGTGTTAGTATCAATTGTACCTTACAGATTAATAGTCACACCACACATCATTGAACTTGTCCCTACTCTACAAAATTTAAGATGAGATCATCCTCCAACTCCACGAGGACATCCACAGGGTAAGTATCCAGATCAGGTACAAGACAGTTTGGTCCTGTGACAAAACACTTGGCCTCATTGGTGCCCTCCTTCACTGCCAAGAACTCCGTGATATTGTCGGGAAGGTCCTTCGAAGCCATGATGTTCAGGTGGCACTGTGCCACCTCAGTAGCCAGAACCTGCAAAATTCAATACAACATTTCTTTAGCTGGCTTAAACCAACACTATCCTTTGATTCCCAAAATACATGTGGCTTCCCACATGACCTATAGCCGGGCCTACAGCCTTCAACTGTCCTCCCTGAAAGGGGGTTGCTCTCAGGGCGACACATTGCAACAAACATAACTATATCCAGAAACTATTCACAACTTCTGATTTTTCAATATTTTTGGTTTACCTCACAAATACCTCCTCCTTAAATACATACCTCCACGCGCGTTTCATTTGTTCCCCGAACGGAAGTCAGGTCGTTGAACTTATCAACCTCGACGTTACGGACGACCACGTGTTTTTCAAGATGATGTTCATTTAGCAAATCGACATGCTTGTTCCAGAGCTTGCAAACAAGACTTTGGTCAGCCCCATCATTCAACGTGACATCGCGCCGGGTCCAGTTTGCACCCGATTTTTTGGGTGAGACCTGAAATATACACCAACAGAAATCTTTAGTAATTCTTCTCATACTGATACAGACCCATCCTACATTGCCAAACCAATCTCAAAACTACAAATAATTACATTAGTCATATCCACCATATTTTCTGTACTTTCAGTGGCTTCATCATACAACATTCCGCACAATTTCACTGAATCAACACATCAACATGTTGCAAAATGTACACACCACTTGAATAGTACCTTCCACGGACACTCGCCGACGCTTAGGCGACTGGAGCACCTCCGCAAACGACTGGCGCGCCGCATTGAGGAACGTTTCTTCCAGCCCAGCACTAGTAGGGAACGCCTCAGTCACGAACACCTGCAAGCACATACCGGTACACATTCTGTACTTCCACGTCTCTGATATTCTTCATTCCGAAAAAGATTAGGCCTATGCATGCCATGTGCATTTCATCCTACGTCATGACTGTTGGCGCATTATTTCGATACAAACAAGCAAAAAATAAACGACAAATTTGTCCTAGATCCCGAGCCATACAAGGCCTATGTAATAATTAATATTACAATAATCCTGATACATACCTTCGATGACACTTGCAAGCGAAAAGTTTTTCTCATCAAACACTAGGCTGTCACAGCTTCTTTCGCACAGAAGAACTGTCCTGAACTGCGCAAACACATTTCACCGTCCAGCTTCTTATACTGTTTCCGTCCATGAAGTTGGTCCCGAAGAGGCCGTCGACACTTCTTATTGGTGAGTCGCCCGAGGGATTTCATTACGTATCTACTCATTGGTCATTCGATTAGGCCTATCACTATCGTCCACTTCGTCTCCACTCTTCAACTTTGAAGTTCCGCATCATACTGATTTACGTCCAATTGAAACATCAAGCATCTTGTCAATACTAAACTTCAACGTACTATGCACGGTCACACCTGCGTCCATCTTTCAGACACGTAATAAATCAGTCACCATTCCTGAATTTGTGCCTACAACTTTCAAAGCCCTGTTTACACCACATAAAAATTCGCATCGAGGCCGAGTTTTTTCGTCTCGACACATAATAAAGACGCGGGGTAATAGTCCCCTCCGAGCTGGAACAGTTTTGGAGCGCTTAAAGGCGCTCTAGTTCGAATTGTAAAGTACGGTTGGTTTATTGACATGGTTGATTATAATAGTTATTTCCCTAACTACAGGACGTTTAATTTACTTCCCCATCAAGGACTTGCGGTCCCCATTAATGCCATTACAAAATTGGACTAAGTGTTGACGGGCACAGGTGTAATGTGTGAGAATGGTCCCCCGGATGACAATGCTCGCTTTATTGCAGGCATGCTACCGGCCCTAAATTTCCTAAAAATCCTTAAATAATTTTGTTCGTCGTAAAATGCCCTAAAAATTGAGACATTTTAGGCATTTTCCCTAAAAATCCCTAAATTTCTCCTTTTCCGATTTAAAACGTCGCTGGTGGTGATTGAAAAATGTCGTTTACATGGAAGTGGAGCGAGGGTCTTTCTTTGTCCGGTCAAGTTCACCTGCCACAACCCTGGAATATGTTTAGAAGTGTCTTACATGGCCAGATGGCCAGGTGATCGGATGGTTCAGATTGTGAAGTTTTAGAGCAGAGGCGGATGCAAGTGGGGAACTGTGGTCAAGTGCGCACCCCTTCCACTCCAGGCCAGAGTGCCTTTTTCGGCATAGGGTGCTTTTTTGGCACCTTCTTCAGCACAGAGCCGAAGAAGGCATTTCCATGCCGCGGAATGGCGTAAAAGCACTCTTATTTTCTAAAATTTTCCCGGGGGAGGCCCCTGGACTCCCCGCCAATATTTCATCTCGCGTCATTGGTGCACTCCCTCCCCGTAGGCAAAATCCTTCATCTGCCCCCGCAAAGCTAATTTCCAAGCACGTGCCAGCAGACAACCATTTCAATATTTCATCTTGCATGTCTCATGCTACGTAGCAAAGTAAGTACGGTAGCAAAAACGTGCTCATCCCAGGTAAGATTATGTACCAAAAAACCCTAAAAATCCCTAATTTTCTCACTAATGTTCTCTAAAAATCCCTTAATTTTGGAAGAAAATTGCATGCCTGTTTATTGTTCAGCACACACTCAAATACAGAAAGGCATGTTTATCAGTGCCGTCCTCACTGTCAGTCATGTAGCTGCTTCTTCCGTCAATCTGTTGTTTCGAGCCATTCGGATACGGGGGGCACTGAAAACTATTACACCAAAGAATATCCGCACAATCCTGTTTCTTCTGAGCAGCTTTGATAGTATATCGCTGATTATTATTTCATGTTCGCCGTTTGAGAAATATGACATATGTTTCATCTAGAGGAGACTGGGGCTTACGCCTTCAGGGTACATTCGCGTACCGCCTTTTTGTAGAAATCTATTCCGACGACAACTCTTGCCATATGACCCTGTCACTTCATTGACTGTTCACATCAGTCACATGTTTTGGCGTCGTTCTCTGACAGGTGTGGTCCTGTCTGCGGATCTGTATTTTTCGCTCATGTAAGTGAGAAATCGCCTTGAATTTTAAGTTTTCCTTGCCACCTGACGATTAGCGAATGCTAAACTATCAATATCAGCTTTAAATATGTATGTATATATGTGCACTATATCAGAAGTCGCACGTTTCCCATTGCTTGCCCTGTTTACACACAGCCATCATAACCAGAACCCTCCCTCCATGGAATTCTCCCTTAGCCAACAGGGCACGTTATTTATACGCTTTTTCAAAATTTCTTAATAGACCAGGCCCCTCCTAAAACAACCCGAATGATTTGCTATATTTTAATCCCTCGCTGAAAAATATGAGCGGACTTTGATTCGGTGGGGACTTAGCTTCCTGTCACACCTATCTATACCATACTACAGAATACTTTTCCTGTCTTTACATTTACTAAATTACATTTGATGGATACTAATAGATGTAGCCTGCTGTCATCACTTTGACAAGTGCGTCACCCATTGTGAAATATGTCCATGACAGTACAGAACTAAGATAAACACAACAGTCAGGACAGTTCTTTTTTTATCAATCGGTTTCACCTCATTTTCTTTTGTTCTTGTCGAGTTGTTCTCAATATCGATCCCACACAGCCTAACTATCAGAAAATGGTGAACACAGTCATTTTAGGCCTACGACGTCAGTTTGTACCAGTTGTCGGAGTTACCATGGTTACGGTGCAGAAAATGACATCACCGTCACAGTACTGAAGAAAGAAATCATTCGGCACATACTACACGACCGTCAGGGCCGCCAAAAATGGTCTATACTGGGTGTCGTACTTGATAATTTGGGCTTGCAGCCATGACGAGTCGGGTGTCGTAGATGTTGAAATAGTGAGGTTTCGCAAATCTGACGGGAAACGAAGTACGAAATACGAAATTGGATTTCACTTCCATGACGTAATGTATTTCCCGAGATGATTGATACCGGTACCGCAAATATCGTCTGGTGCAAGAGCGTCTTTTAGCGTATGACGTTAAACCGGAAGAGTTATGGTGTTAGTATATTAAATTTTGAAATTTATCTTTTGTTCCCACNGAAATTCCAATGAAAGACACTATAAATTGACTTGACAACACAAATTGAGGCGATTCACCTCACTAATTTTCACGCTTCAAGTTCTCTGGGCACCGCCATATTCCCATGCAGCCTACGTCACCAAATTTTGAAACTAGCCAATCAGCGAAGCTGACCTCATTTCAAATCATCGAAATGAGGTCACTAGGTCGCTACAATGAGAATTTCGTTCCGTGCCAGACCCTCGGTCTGACGACCTCGGAGTATGACCGAGGGGCTGGTTGCGCGAGACTATATTAAGCATGGCGCACACGAGCGATTTTCTAGCCGACTACAGAAGCGACTAAACATATTTTCAGTTTTTTAAACATTTTTGTTGGCTTGTTTGCGATAAAGGCTTCCTTGGAAGACCAGTGATATCGCGGATGACATCATTGATCGACCTCCAAGGTAATTATGGTGAATGGGGAAAGATTAGTGGAGATACAATAAAGCAGAATACAGTATTTTATGATCTGACCAGTAATTATCAATGACATCAACCAAGTCAATGGTGGCAGAAGGAGTCTGATTGGTGAACATGAGGTCCAACTTTGAGTCATAATTAGTGGTATTTGTAGACATGTTTTGGCTGAAATTGTATGCTTGAAACATGAATCGTTCTAACTTTTCGTTGTAGTTTTCACCTTCACCTATTGACTTCATGTTAAAGTCACCTATCACAATATATTGTTCATTTGGTTCATATGATGAAAGACAGTCTTGTAGACCAGATACAAGATCATGGAATGTGGATGATGGTGCTGCATAGACTGCTATGACATGGAAGACTGTGTGGTAATTCAATGGATGTATGCACAGTGACAGTGCTTCAAAGGAATCTCCACGCTTGTAATTTTGGACTTCCATTATTTTGAAATCACTTCTTACGTACATCATCAGGCCATGTGGTGGTCTTTGCACATTTCTGGCTGATTGGTCATTACGTAACAGTTGGAAATCTGGTAAAATGTAGGTAACGTCAGGATCAGATGCTTTTAGTCGGGATTCTGCTAGTGCAACAATAGATGCAGCTTTGATGTTTGGGTCAAGTTTCAGATCATTGAAGTTTGCATGAACTGAGCTGGCATTGTTGAAAACAATTTTTAGTTGGTTATTTGGTTGATACATGAGGGCAGTTTGTACTATGTGATGGGTTGAGTAGGGGAGGTTAATGAGGTCAATGGAGTTAATGTGTTTGAAGTTGGATTCATTTGTAAAGACCATGTCTAACTTGGTTTGTGGACAGTTCCGTTTTGTTGGTTTGGGGATGTTTTTAGTGGTTGGTTGCATGAGGTATTGATCAAACTGGTAGGTTTCTGACATGAACGTTTCCAACTCTTCTCTGTATTTGTTTGCCATAATCTTTGTTGGTTGACCGTCATTGTGATTTTTGTCAGGGTTGTCAATCAGGACAGGTATGTCAATGTTATTGAAGTTGCCAACAAGCAGGAATTTGTCCGTTTCTTTGTGCGGAAAGACATTGACCTAAGTGCTCAATCAAATTTGACCAATGACAATCTTGGTACACATTAATGACTATGATGTGAAATATCTTATGACAGTATGGGGGAAGAATGGAGATGAAGATTGCTTCAAATGTGTCAGTGTTATAAAACGATCTTCCTAGAACTGTGATTTCATCATGAATGTAAACTCGAAGGTGAGAAACTGAATCATGGCAGGGGTTTGTAATCTGTTGCGCATTACTGTGTATTGGTTGATGATTTAGTAAGCTGTACTCACTAGAATCTATCAGATGTGAATTGGTAAGTGCAACGACAGCAGCAGTTCTAACGCATTCATTCTGTGCTAATCTGTTGATATGTCCAGTGAGAGATTCAACATTCACAAAAACAATATTGAATTGTTTGCCTTCGTATACTGGAGTATAACATAAGGAAAGTTTCTGAGCTTGTTTCATTAATCTCATGTAATNAATCTGCACACTGGGCATTTACCTTTTCTGCAGGTCTTGGAATGTTTATGATATTGTAGAGCGAGAAACGGTAGGTCACTTTCACTGACATCAGCTGACACACTGATTATGGAATCAATGAAGTCAACAACTTCTTCTTCAGAGCATGATCCATACTTGGGTGCATTTTCTATCCATAAAGCCATATGAACATGAGGGGATCCCCTTTGTTGAAATTCAATTCTGTGAAAACTATCAGTGATCACACCCAATGGATTATGAGGTCCTTTCAAAACAGTCTTCATGAATTCTCGGAATCGATTGTCAAAATATCTAGCACAGGTAACAGGATCAGCACTAAGGAGTCTGCTTCTAGTTTGCCAGTTGAATTGTTCAATTTCTTCATCACTGTATTCCACCTTGTCAATCATTAGGCCGAGTGTCTTTAGAAGAGGTGACCATCTTGTATCAGCGGCTGACAGCGACATGAATAGTGTTGGTATGCCAAGCTGTCGAATCATAGCAAAAACTTCTTTTTTCTTGTTTTCTAGGTAGGGTGGTGAATTTCGTATGGTTCTGAATATGTAATAGCCTTCATCTAAGTGTACCATGTGATTCCTTGTATCATCATTCAACATCTGCTCGGCAGTGTAGGTTTCTCCTTTACTTTTGCAACGTCGTACAGCTAATTTAACTTTATCTGACATTTGTTTGATCTGGAGCTTTTTCAATTTGAAGAAAACATTTGGAATATTTTGGGCGACTCTGCGGTCTACACTTCTCAATTCATATTTGCTTATATCACTGTAATGTACTTCTATTGGATGGTCAGATCTACCTTGTCCACAGAATATGGTAGGAAATGAGAGATATTCTGCATTGCTATCATGAAATAAACCTAAAGGAGTTTGTCCTTCTCCAGGAGCAAAAATGTATTCCTCAGGTTCAGTCAGTTCAGCAGTATCAAGCATTGTGTCCATATTTCCAGATGCTGTAAGTTCAGTCTCATCGATCTCACTGAAATTATCATCATCTTCAGAATCATTTTCATTTTCTTCTTCAGCTGTAAGTAAATTTAGGTGTTCTGTATTCATATTCTTATTACATGAGCCAGTACTAAGGTACTCCTGCTGTTCTGTTGATGTGCTTGGGACAGGTTCGACTTCTCTTGATGTGCTTGGGAGTGGTTCAGTTTCTCTTGATGTGCTAAGGACAGGTTCAGTTTCTCTTGATGTGCTAGGGGCAGGTTCAGTTTCTGTTGATGTGCTAGGGACAGGTTCAGTTTCTCCTCCATCAACAAATGCAGACATGTCGCCAGAGTGTTGTGGGTGAAGTGATTCTGTCCATTGCTGCTCGCTACTGATACTGACATCTTTGTAGAATGGGCTATTATCTTTTAACCACTTTAAAGCATTTAGTACTTTTGTTGGCCTGATGTTCTCGATGAATTCATTCCTCTTGTATTGCATTCTCCTTTTCAATTTTACTGGTACCGTTTCCATATCTGAGAGATTTCTTGGTAAAGATAAAACAGTTTTTGAGACATCAATGGGCACATTGACAACATTGCCTCTGACCATTTTCTGTCCACCAACTGGCAGTTCTCTCATTTGCATGAATGGAATACGCAATGATATCAATCTTTCTTCCAACTGATGCAAGTCTAATTCTGGAGGCCTTTCTTTTACCTTGAAACCCATGTTATTTTTCATCGACAACTTTGGTATTTTCCCTTTACAAATGGATTCTCTGCATGTTCTACACATCCACTCTTTGTTACTGACTGAAGTATAGTTTGTAAGACATTCGGATAGGAGATGTTGTTGATCTGTTGGGACATGGAATGGCAACAAGAACACACATAAACTGGGCCACTAGACACATTTTCATGAAATATGTTTATGCTGTCTTCTAGGCTATCTCCATATAATTTTTCTGTTCTTGTTGCTGATTCAATTTCTTTAACACCTGGTTTTGTCCTGCTGGCTTTTCTTTTACTTGTATTTCTTTTTTGTTCTTTCACTTGATATTCCCGGTCCATCGCACGTTTGCAGCGTTTTGTCTCCCTTTCCATGTACTGATAATCTTCCTCAGTTCTTAATTTCCTTTTCCTCATGACATCTTTATTTTGTTCAACTGTATATACTGTACATGTAGATTATCTCGGCTTTTTTGTTTGCTTAGTTTTTCCTTCTCTTTTATTTCTGGATGTATTCTCATGTTTTGTTTAGTTGCGAGCTCTTTAGTTTTATACTCAGGACACATACGAATTTTTTGTTTGCTTGATGTTCCTCTTTCATTTTCTTTTGTTTTATACTCTGGGTTTGTTCTAATTTGTTGCTTACTTCTAAGCTCCTTAGTCCTATACTCTGGATTTGTTCTAATTTGTTGCTTACTTCTAAGCTCCTTAGTCCTATACTCTGCATTTGTTCTAATTTGTTGCTTACTTCTAAGCTCCTTAGTCCTATACTCTGGATTTGTTCTAATTATTGTTGCTTACTTCTAAGCTCCTTAGCCCTATACTCTGGATTTGTTCTAATTTGTTGCTTACTTCTAAGCTCCTTAGTCCTATACTCTGCGTCTGTTCTAATTTGTTGCTTACTTCTAAGCTCCTTAGTCCTATACTCTGGGTTTGTTCTAATTTGTTGTTTACCTTTTCTTTCTTTTACCTTAAATTCAGGACACATACGAAGTTTTTGTTTGCTAGATGTTTCGATTTCTTTTGCTTTATACTCAGGGTTTGTTCTAATTTGTTGTTTACTTCTAAGCTCCTTAGCCCTATAGTCAGGATTTGTCCTGACTTGCTGTTTACTTTCCAGTTCTTGAGCTTTGTAATCTAAATCCATTCTCTTCGTCTGCTTGTGCTTCCTCTCGCTGGTTTTGTAATCTGGCTCGGTGCGTTTTTGACGCATGTACTGTTTCATGTACTCTTTCCTTTTTTGAAGTTTTTCTTTTTGATCTGCGAAATAGGTGGAAAGATCACAACTATTACTTTCTGGAGCTACAACTTTAGCGTGTTGTTTTTGGCCTTCATTTTCATTAATTTTTTGTTGTTCCCTTATTTCACTGGTCTTAGTTTGTAAAGAGTCATGTTTACTTGCTTGTCTCATTTGTCCCAATGTGAAGGCTTTTGATGAAATTTTACTTACATTGAAGAATGTTATTTCAAAAACATCTTGGTTAAGATTCTCAGCATACCTAGCAAGGTAGTTGGCAAGTTCATATTCATCACCGAATTCTAACATCACAGATGTACCTTCAGGTGTTGGGTCTCCAAATCTGTTTCTACTGTGGGAGTCTACTACAAAGTATGAGTGTTTATGGAATATAACTGCAAAGGCATCAAATCCAATAATGAGAATGGCCATTCTAGAAGTTGCCATTTGATTGCATGCATCTGGTACAGATAAATAAGGTGGCTGAACACTGTCTGTCTGCAAGAGAACATTTTTTGCTGTTCCAAATGGTTTTAACTTAAAATACTCATTCCAACAGGTGATGTATGTTGGCAATTCATCAACGGCCAAATAAGTTGTGACATTTAGGCTGCGATATAAGTTGTCTCCATTTTGTAATATCTGATCCAAATCATCGCGTTCCCAATGTTCTGGTGACATTATGACCAAATACATTAAAGAAGTAGCCGCATTTGCAACACATTGTTTTCCAGCAGAATCAGGTGAAAATTTGGCTGTATTACCTTGATGAAAATGGCCCTGAACGACTTTGGATATTTGTGGGTTGTTGGTTGGCCCGGGATTAGATTCAACATCATTGCACTGCTGTAGAATATTGGACATAAACCACATGTGTAGGTGATGCTTGAACAACATTTGAAGTGCACAGAAAGATGAATAATAATCCCAGGTACATTGTAATGAACAATAATATGCAGCAGTTCGCAGTTCCTTTAACTCACTGTGGTGATGTTGGGGTGGCATTTCGTCAAACCATATATTGTAGCTCAATATTTCGTCTTCTTCAAAATGTTTACTTCTCATGTGATCTATGGGTGGGATGAATGTATGCCTACAGCCACACTGCTGAATTTCTTCATTAAGTTCATGTGAACTTTTTGTTCTGGCTTTTGAGAAATACGCACCAATTGCTGCACGGTACTGCTGAAGTGATATCATTTTCAGTTATCAGTAGGCCTAGGGTAACTTTGAATAACTAGAATATCGTACAGCTTCAAAAAGGCTAGTGATTGTCAGTTGCTGTCGCAAAGAGAATTCAACAGAAATAGCTTGTAATAGAAATTCACACCGACTAAAGACAGTTTCAACAAGTTCAGACTATGTAGGGCAACCTCCTCAAGGTCAAGAAGACTATAGAACGCACTTCGATACGTACCGCGGTAGAATCAATAGCCACCAGGTGGTATAGAATGAAACTAATTTGTATCTATCTAGCACAACTGTCAATTCAATGTGCAGGCACTACGATACTAGTTGTCTTTCTCTGTGTCTTTCTCTGTTCCTTGTCGACAATCTCAAGTGCTTGATGGTCAAGCCAGCTTTTTTCAATGGCTTACAGGGTATTACTAGTATCGACAAGAATGCTCTGATTGATGACTAGCTTGTGATTGAATTATATAACAAGAGATATTGATATGAGTTTATTTATTTATTTATCTTCAGAAATGTACAAAAAAGTTGGCAATTCAGTCTGGTGTTCTCTGGTTGTCACTGTTAGCAGGTTACTCTACTTCGGTGAATTCTCTTGTCTTTCTTGTCACTGTGTCAGCTGGTGCTTTGCTGTAAATTAGAAGGTTAGTTTGTTCTGTTCTGGTTCAGTTTGTTCTGTTCTGTTCTGGTTCAATGTGCTTTGTTCTGTTTCAGTTTGCTTTGTTCTGTTTCAGTTGACAATTCAGTCTGGTGTTCTCTGGTTGTCGCAGGATACTGTACTTCGGTCAATTCTCTTGTCTTTCTCGTCACTGTTTGAGCTGGTGCTTTGCTGTAAATTAGAAGGTTAGTTTGTTCTGTTCTGGTTCAGTTCTGGTTCAATTTGCTTTGTTCTGTTTCAATTTGCTTTGTTCTCTTTCAGTTTGTAATTGCTTTGTTCTGTTTCAGTTTGGTTTGTTCTGTTTCTGTTTGCTTTGTTCTGTTTCAGTTTGCTTTTTGTTTGTTCTCAACTCACGTCGAGAGTCCCGGGTTAGGGGCAAAACTCGCTGCGATAGCGAGACTCACAATACCTTTGAAAGGTAGCGAGATTTGGATGTACCCACAGTGGAGTACAGTGTAGTCCAGCTGACTACACTCTCAGCGTCTGGTATGGAAACCTGGAAAGATAAAATGTTTTCTTTGTGTTAACAACGCCACCATAACACCACAATATCAACAAGTCAAAATGAATAGCCTAATCGCAATCTGTATTGTTGATCTCATGTGTAGAATAGAAACCATGCAATCCATCCATTTCATCATGTAGTTCTGTGCATTTACGGTGAACAAAACTTCCTAGACACCTAATGCAGTAACTGTATGATGCTAATACTAGAATAAGTATAATGTCATACCTCTGTCAGACTGAACCAACAATAATGACCATCAACTATGACGACATACTTACCACTACCAGACTTGCAAATGATGTTTACTTGCTATCTGGCAACAGATGTACAAGCAGGGTACCGGTACAGGACTCGTACACAGGTACAGGTACAGGGATGACAGACGTGAAAAAGTGTAAGGCAAGACTGCCGCTCTCTGGACTGTAAATCACCAGTCAGGTACACTCGATGTGTCGTAGCATTTACTACTAATCTGAAAGGCAAAAATATAAGGAACGAGTTTAGAATCCTCGATCAGTGCCCCAAAAAAGGTCATCGATTGACGGAATAAGCCACATTGTACAATCTGATTTCCATTGTGTGCCATGGAGTAACGCCACTTCCGATCAGGGCTTCTAAACTTTAGCCGTTTTTTTGCATTGGTTTGCTAGGATTAGTAGTCATGGTAGTAGAACTCTGCTGGCGCCTAGGCCTAGGCCTAACTGCACACAGCTGACTCTGCTCCCATTAATTTGATTAAAATTGGTGGCTAGGCTCAGTGCTGTTCGATGTGGCTTAGCTAGGCCTAGGTGGCCCTAAAAAAAATAATGCCATTCCCCCATCAATCGGCGTCCTTTTTTGATTGGGGACTACAAAATCCTTCCTCTGCAAAGTCTGTCTGGGTCAATTGGGGGGGGGGGGCATGGTGGTGCTACTAGTATGCTGGGCCTAAGGGCATGGCTAGGGCCTACCTAGGCCTCACATGGTACACATGTATGCCTAAAGTAGGGCTGGCCTAGAACATGTAGAAGATCATGAGATAGGGTCTAGGCCTACCCTAGGCGCACGTCCACTGTTATTTTAGCTTTAGGCTAGGCCTAGGCCTATTTACACCAAAAGGCTGAGACGTACCTAGCAGACATGATAGCCCTGGCACACTACCGGTAGGCCTGGGGTACATGTAGGCCTAGCCGCCTAGGCCTTTAGGCTTATTAGGCCTAGGCCGTAGCAGGCTCAGAAATAGTAGGGGCCTGACAGTGCAGATGCAATACATCATCATGACATGATGATGATGATGAGCTGATGAGTAGCCCAAGGCTTTTTGCCCTTGCCCTTGTCTTAACAGTTTAAAGCATGCTTGGAGGTCATGGATGGATGAGGTGGACATGTGCATGTGCATGTGTGCTGTGCACTGCACTGTGGATGTTGCCAGGCCCAGTTTTGAGTTTGGGTTGTATGTTGGTCACATTTTGTCGGTTCATGGTTTGAAATCTGAAAATCCAATAAGGCCAGGCTACACTTGAAATTAGGGCTAAACTTTAGAATTACCGATCGGAAGTGCCTCCGCCAGATGAAAGCTGTGATGCGGTTCTTCGTTCTGGATCGACATCAAAGACATCTAACACCAAGTGAATACAGAGTACTGCTGTCCAGGTGTCTGGGTGTAATGAGAAATTAATTGTTTCGCTTAGGTATCCTAGTATGATTCGACAGCAGTACATTTCGACAGCTGAATTTGTATTTTCCAGGTGTCCAGGTGTGTAGGTGTAATGATGAATACATAGTTCCGTTAACGTATTTTAATCTGATTCGACACCAGTACATTTCGACAGCTGAATTTGTCTTTTCCAGGTGTCCAGGTGTCTAGGTGTAATGATCATTTTTATTCTGATTGCACACAAAAAACATTTCGACACCTCAATTTGTCTTCTCATCCCCAGTCAGTGGACCTTGCAATTCGCTCAGTCAACACGGTACCTAGCGCCAGCAGAAGCGAAGTGGTAAGTCGCGAACAAGGCAGTCCATAAGCAAGAACACTGCTGAAAATCTGACGACCTATTCCAAAACTTCAATGAACAGCTAGGCCTAGGAATACAGAGAATGAGACAAAATATCACCTCGAAACTAGGCCAGGGCCTATAAAACGGGTGATGGTGACTAATATCAGAAATGAATGCTAATATGTAGGTCACTTTGAATTTTACTTTGTAACTTCTTAACTTGTAGGCCTACATGTATTATTGTAAAGCGGTTTGAGATATTCTGTAAATCGCTGTATAAAAATAAATATTATTATTATTATTACACTGTATTACCGTATTAATTATATTCCAATGGTCTTTGACGCAGACTGCGTCATTAAATCTTCAAGGCCGTGAGGCCCAATGCAACGTTTCTCACTGTTTCTATTGCTCAGTGTTTTCCCGCATTCTTGGCCAATTCCGTTTGTCAAGTTGCGCCTTATTCCGTTAATGTGTAGAATAAAAATGTCCGACACATCCTAGAGGTGTGACCCTCATTGTTTGCAACATACAAACAGACTGTTTCTCTGCCTGTCGCTCATTGTCAAGTTGCCGCTTATTCCGTTAATCTCACGTCACACTGACACACGAGTCTGAGCAATGAAAAGTGGGCCAATAATGGAATGCGGCTTGTGGTTGGAGTGACATTAGGCCTATTGTAGTCACATGTTTGGGGAATAATCATCATTGGCCGCAGAAACTGTTCTGAGCCAGAAGTTGGTACAGGTGTGACAGAAATCAGCGTCCTGGGAATGCACATCCGCCAAACAATAACCCGCTATTGTATGTTATATTCCAATATTCATGGTCTCTCTAGCCATATATTATTCTAATCCCTCGGTGAACAAAAACACCGGACTTCCAATCCAGGGGGACTCGGATTCCTTTCACACCTGTCGTCGTCAAAATTGAAGAATAGCCTGCTATTGTAGGTTATATACATGTATATTCCAATAGTCATGGTCTCTCTAGCCATATAAATATTAAGAAAAACGATTTACTGTGATAGCCAATGGTTGCCATACATTACTGAACAGAACATTTGACAAGAACATGAACTTACTACGTCATGGCACAATAATACCACCGAAATGTGGATGAACACATAAGAAACGTCATGACTTTTGTCACCCCTTCCCTCCCGAAGAAAAGAACACCATCATCGCCCTGTGTCATCATACGAAAGTCATTCTTGCAAAGCTATCTTCACATTCTAGGAACCTGGGCATCTGCATCTGAATGAGCAGGTTTGAAAATATCCGCTACGTCTTTCAGGAAAGACAGGAACACGTCGGCCTCATCCTTATTCTTCTTTCTCCACAGATATTCAACCAGGTAGCTGCCATAAAACTGGGTTCGACATGCAACCGGTAGTGAACGCTTAATATGCCTCCACGATCCCTCAATCGTGTTCGTGCAAGTGCCGTCCTCTGCCTTGTACTCGACGGAATGATTGACCGTTTTATGCTGGTAGTCTTCTGGGAGATCGATAATACCTTCGTAGGCTTTCCAGCAATCTGTTGACAATGATAAAACATGTTTTTTTATATAACGGTACAGCCCGTTATCATTTGCCACAAGAACGACTGTTAATTCATACATCCGATTTCTGAAACGATGTGGCCGACAAATACACGAAACTAATATCCCCCCCCCCCCAAATACACAGACATATTCAATATCAACTTCAATTTCTATGAGGCATTTGTTTACCAAAAATTGTCTTACCTGAAGAAATCACACTCCCTGGATTAATCCATCGCTGGATGAGAGGTAACAGCACCTCTTTATTTCGTCTTGGAACGGGAACAAGGAACATCTTCTTGCTGTTGTTTTTTTCGCACCCACCGAAGACCCATTGCCCTTCTACTGCATGCCCTCTGTGGTATTTAACTTTCCCAATTTTGCTTTCGTCGATCTCCACTTCTATGCCTCTACCACCGATCTTTTCGCCTTTGTCAATGCAGATACTGATGCACACCTCCCGGCAAAAGTTGCACCAATCAACTGCAGTGCTCGAAGAAATCTTCATTTCGTGCATGATCGTCTTGTTGCTTGTCTCCATGCTCCACAAGTACGTCAGTTCAATTATTTCTCCCAGCTGCATATTCGACTTTTCAAACCAAGACCCCTTACGGATTGAGCGGGTTACTCTCCTGTGCCGACATCCGGAAATGGTCCGTTGGCACGACCATTCGTAACCTTCTGAGGCAGGGTTTCCACTTGAAATTTTTGTCAAGTTCATCGGCTCCTTACATAAGGGACATTCGTATGTCTTTGATAAAAGTTCTTTTTCCTGGATCCATTTAATTAACTCCACTTTTGTTTGGTTAACTATAGATATCACATCTCTATGCGTCGTCGGCCATTCTTTACTGTCACGCCCATAGCTCCTGCTGCTGCCTCCTTTTTCCCCTTCTCCATCGCATTCGTCAGATNTGCAGTCTTAAGGTCTGGGTCCACATGTGCATTTTACGCTGCGTTGACGCTTCGCCCATTGTTTGGAAGCAGAGCGCCGGAAAATAACAAAACGTTTAACGCCTCAACGCAGCGTAAAAACGCACATGTGCACACAAGCCCTTAAGTTGCTTTTCCACGAGCCGTTTGCGGGCGCGGTTCTCGAGTCAGTGGCGGGAGCGGGTGCCAGTGAAACAGGTAAAGGGAACGAAATACGTTGGATCGATTTTTTCCACCCGCGCTCGCCTCCTCTTCCGCGCCTGCGAACCCGCTGCGAACGCCTCGTGGAAAAGCAGTTTTAGGCTTCGGAAACGCCCGTCAACAATGCCTTCGGTCGTGAATCATCGGGAAGCATTTGCAAATGCCGTTTTCGTATACCGTACATGCACTTCTATGTACGCTACAGTGTGTCGTCTAAGTAAAATTATTGCGACTTTTATAAATATTGTCACACCGATTAATCTTTTTAGGTGGTAACGAAAGAATCAACGTCTCAACGCATTCATTCCAATGTTCGAACAATTGAACAGAAGGTAGCGAAAGCAATTGCTTTACTAGCAACGCCGGTAGTGACGGCCAGAGATATTCAGAAGAAGGTCGGTGCTGGACTCACCTCTGCTGCAGTGAAAAGTAAGTAGGCCTATTACAGGGCTGTGAACCAACGACAATGTATGCGCCTTATTCCGTCAATGGGACGACCTTGTTTTCGCCATTGGTCGCTTATTCTAAATTCTGCCCGAAACTCCTTTTTAATGGCTAGATAACACGATTTGACTGATTACATTCCAAAACATTAACATTCTCCACCATGTAGGACTCACTAAACACACATTCCACCCATGTCTTTACATTGTATTTGAAGATTTCACCATTCCTCTATATAAATTGCAGCCTCCCTAGAGACGCTACAAAGGTTGGCATTTGGCCGCATTTACCATCAACCAAGGAAGGGGAGACAGCAGAAACGGGACTTTTTTTTCAAAGCCCACCCGACAACACTTCCTGACAACTCTAAAACCTTGAAGGACATCGACATTTCACACGAAGCATACACTGCCAATTTCTTTGATACCTCGAGAATGGGACAAGACATGAAAGACTTGTGCCTCCAACATCACCACCAGTCGGAGCTTCTCCAGGATCATTTAACGCAAGGGGATGAAGGCGATCACAATTCGGCCGGTTCCGACAACACAGCATGAACCATGGAACAATTCCACAGAACTTGTCCTGTTACAATCCACAAGCCGCACTGTATTGAACTCCGAAACTGTATGGCGCTTATTCCCGCAAAAACCTAACAAGAAGAGGCTTGTATGTACGCTACCGGTACTTCAACATCCGACGTTGCTACTGTATCGATTACGCCGATACAGTACCAACGTCGGAGGTTGAAGTACCGGTAGTCTAGATACAGGCCTACATATACATAGAATATAACTCGTTTTAGGTTTTGGCGAGAAATACGCGCAATAGGCCTAGTTTTACTCTTCACATTTGATTGTTTTAAGATTTGTTTACAGAAAGTTTGGTCGTTTTTTTCCACAGTGTTTTATTCATGGATTTATTGACTGGCTGCGCGTTTTGATTCAAATTCTTTACAGCACAATGTTTTAATTAATGTTTTAGTTGATGTTTTAGTTACTGTT
Organism: Notospermus geniculatus; assembly: GCA_002633025.1. NCBI lineage: Eukaryota > Metazoa > Nemertea > Pilidiophora > Heteronemertea > Lineidae > Notospermus > Notospermus geniculatus. The sequence goes on from NMRB01000112.1 coordinate 79,733, forward strand.
TACTTTCTTTAAAAAAACCAAAATGAAAAAAATTCTATTGTCACTTACCCGTTGCGTGCCATAGCAATAAATACTTACTTCAAGACAACTCAAGATGTTATTTCTTTCTGTTCTTATATATTTGCCCGTTACATATGGAGTGTAAAATTCTTATCAGCGGAAGAAACTGTATGTCATGGACTCATACTGACCGCATGTCGGTAATAGCCTACTGTCATGACTGTCCACACCATAGGATCAGCTGCCCCTCCACATCCCTGACAATATCACAGGTTCTTCGCGCTACCTCCCTTCATCATGCCTTTAAGTAGCTGTCGTCACACACTTCAGTTCAGTGAATGCCAGGAAGTTGTGATATATTGTAAATGCTTTGTTTCCAAAAGAAATGTAGGCCTAGCACCGGTAAATCCTTTTGTCCAGCCTGTGGAGATGTTTTGATGTTGAAGTTGTTCAGTCTGTCGAGATGTTTAGGTGTCGAAGTTGTCCAGCCTGTCGAGATGTTTAGGTATCGAAGTTGTCCAGCCTGTCGAGATGTTTAGGTGCCGAAGTTGTCCAGCCTGTCGAGATGTTTAGGTGTCGAAAGTTGTCCAGCCTGTCCAGATGTTTAGGTGTCGAAAGTTGTCCAGCCTGTCCAGATGTTACAGGTGGAGAGGTTGTTGTCGAGCCTGTCCAGATGTTTAGGTGTCGAAGTTGTTCAGTCTGTCGAGATGTTTAGGTGCACAGGTTGTTGTCCAGCCCTGTCCAGATGTTAAGGTGCCAAAGTTATCCAGTCTGACGACATGTTTACCTGCCTGTCAGTGTCCATGCACTGTCTCCTGTCCATACACAATGATACAATGTATCGCTACGCTATTTCATAAAGTAGTTCCAACCGCGTACTAATACCTAATCAAAGTGACCTACTTCGTCATGAACTTCCGGTCGGTAATTCTAAACTCGTTCCGAAATTAGTCTATGGACAATTATCTAATGTTTCTGCTATGGAAAAACTCCATAGAAAGTATTTGCTGCTAATATTAGCAAGAAGAACCAGGCTGTGCTGATCACTTTACCTCCACAACACGTGTATTGAGTGAATGATTTTTTTTTATCAGTCATGTCAGTACTCATCCAGGAAGTACACTTGCACTATATCCGTCGCTGCCGCATAGACCTTCCTCCAAAACTCTGTCTTTGAAAGATGAGGTTCTAGGATACAACGATCATCCCTGTATTTTTACCCCC
>NMRB01000112.1:88709-101995 GCA_002633025.1 Notospermus geniculatus
GTTAAACCCAGAAAAAAATAAAGCATAAATGAAACATGTGTCACTATGTCTGTTGAAGACTCCTCAATCACATAGTAAAAATCCCCATCAATCCCACTTGGGGAAAAAATGTGCGCGCTTTTTAAACTTTATCGTTAAACCCAGAACTGAACTTTGTACAGGAGAATTGAGACCGGATGTACAACTAACTTTTGAACGGTTTGATTTACACCCAATACATGTATTACAAACAGATAGACACATGGTGCCTCTTAATCGAAAAAAACATGTTTTTTGTAATTTTTAACTAGTTATGTAACTGGAAACCGCGTTTTTATGTATTTTGACCCATTTTGTGTTAATTTACATAAAATGTCATTTCTTATTGGCCGGGGCTATTCGTACTGTGACGGTGCAAATAACGCCAAACCAGATCTTATTCGTACCGTGACGGTGTGAATAGTGCGCCGCCGGTTCTTATTCGTACCGTGACGGTGTGAATTGTGCACCGCCGGTTCTTATTCGTACCGTGACGGTGTGAATACTGCGGGAATAGCTCTTATTTACACCGTCACGGTGGGAATAGTGCGTGGAGAATGATTATTCGTACCGTAACGGTGATGTATAATTTCTGCACCGTATTACTCGGACAGTGCAACTGATGGGTAGCAGATCTAAAATGATATTTTAGCCTGGGCAATGACCCCATATCCTTTCACAGTTAATGACGAAATGTTGGCCTCTGTCTGATGATAAAATATTTTTCATAGGCCTAGGCCCTACCGGTAATTTTTTTTTAAAATTTGGCTCAAGAATGCAGTTCCCCATTTTCTAACAGTCACACTGATCGATATCACGATCGATAAAAAGACGAAAAGACAAAAAAATAAAAGGAGGTGAAACTGAATGATAAACAAGCCTGGCGGCGTAAATGGTTCACGTGGAAAGAGTTTGAAATAAAGAATGTTCGCACAAATTCCTTTGATACAACAACACGAAGTGCTCAACCTGATACACTAAACAGTCCAATGAACAGAAGCTGTCATAGCCTGCGCAAAGTGCATTCAATTCAGGCCAACACACCGACTGAAAAAAGTAAACAACTCAACCCTCGCTCTCCATCATGATCAAACAAAACAAGCCCAACCCAGTACTCGCACAAAAAGGGTGAGTGATAATCCACGGCTCGTCATAATAAACAAATGAAAACCCTCATTAACACCCCATCTTGCACCATCATGGCTAAAGATAGAGACTGACCTCAAACCACTTCTAAATATAAATCCACTTCTAAATACAAATCCACGTGCTTCTCAACCTCGGCGCCACATCGAGATCAAACTAATTACACGAACCATCATATAGGTATTTGCTCGTCCGCCCGTGAGCCCGAGATTGAACACGTGCTCATCAGCCTCTGTCCCACTTTCGGACTCCGTCGGTAATAGGGGGCCTATGTAAACCCCGCATGGATTTTAACCAATCGGATTCATTTCTTAATTATGAAATCGGTAGAAAACCACAAAATGCCCGAAAAAACATATTAATCGCAAACTAATCGGTTTTATTATTAGCCCGGACACTACTAGACATAAAAAGTAACATATACCAGCTGAATGTTTTGAAAGCCGATAATGATTTAGTGCCGAAAATTGCGTCGAAAGCTCATTTTGGACCCAATATAATGGTCACTTAAAGGGACTATAGGCCCACGTGAACCAAAAAAGAACTGTCATGACGGGGCTCGAACCCGCGGCCTTCCGTTTGATAACCACCCATGCTAACCACTCGGCCACTGAGGCTCATGCTAGGAATTGCGGGGAATCATTAGATACTTTAGTAAGCCTACCTTGCCCAAAAGCATTGATAATAAAACTTTTTATCCTGGTAGTTGTTATAAAATAACGTTTTCATCAAGAATATTGAAAAAAAAATCCGGCATTGTGCGATATGATACCGGTAACTTCATCTGGCATGTCTGGAATGAAGCTCTCTGATTGGCTGTTTACGACGGTGTGAATAAGATCTGGTTTGGCGTTATTTGCACCGTGACGGTACGAATAGCCAGTGCGTTTCTTATTACATAAAACAATTAAAAACATGCTTATCTGCTTTTAAAGTGCCATGTTTCTATCTATTGGGAATACATTTATGGGGTGTAAATCCAACCGTTCATAAGTTAGTTGTAAATCGGTTCCCATCCTCCTGTACAAAGCTCTGTCTTGGGTCCAATGATCATCATCATCATCACTTCGGAGTCATGTTCCTTCTGGAACTTTTCCGCTAACATTGTAACTTATAGACATAAATCCGTAGCACAGAGACGCGAAGGAGATGATACATGCTACTCGCGAGAATAATATATAACGAGTAAGAAGTAATGTTTATCCCACGTAGATAGCCATTATCAATATATATCCATCCAATAAACATCAACATAACTCAAATGATCATATCGTTTCCTAATTATACCTACAAACCATATAAACAATATGTTGTTTTTGATTTGTTTATTTTTACCATGTGCGTAGAATAAATTTCAAAGGTGTAAAGCAATGCAGCTTGGGCAAAGAACAATAAATAAGCAGGGAGAGGAAAACAAGGAAAAAATAAATAGGCCCTAACTAAATAAATAAATAAATAACTGTAGAAGGCTGAAAAAAACAGAAGAAGCCATACAATACATACAACATAATGCAGACATAATAAAATATCACTCACTGATATTTACATAATATTCCGTAAGTTTGAACCGTAACTAATGCCCACTGTACACGATCAAATTTTGGTTCGCTATGGAGCCGCTTGGGGCGCTAGCTGCGTCCATATGGACCCCTATTTTCACACCAGTTTTGAAGCTATTTTTAGACGTCAGAGAAGCTTTCCTTGACGTTTACGGCCTTATTTTGCGATATTTTACCGTCATATTGCGTCTGGCGATAGTGTACCACTAGCTTTCGACCTGATTAGTTGGGCAGTACGAACAAACATTAGCAAAGGTACAAATTTCGGCGATTTCTCGCCGAGCTTGAGACTGTTCACATATTAATTAATATGCATGCGCGATGTAGTTCGTAATGTTACGGTACTTTATATACAATTGCATTGTTTCCGTGTTTGCAATTGCAGTGTTTGATACAAAAAATGTCTCTTATTTTGATACATTATCTACATTGACGTTGGGGAGGTTAACGATTGCGCATCTTTTGCCGAAAGGGGCTGGGCAGAAATAAAGGGTTGTTACAAGTTCGGCATAACTCTGAAACTACTGTTTCGATTTGCTTGAAACTTGCACAGATGATGCTTTGTACTGAATGTTTAACAAATATGATGACACAAAAACAATTGCATTGCTCTTTACTAATTACGGAGACAATGCTAGATTTCAAAGGCCTAGAAAGACTATGAATAGTCGTTATTTCACCGCAGAATTTCACATGGGCCTGTGTCACGTAGAATGCTATTAGCTTGCGTGATATGAGTGAATTATTTTAATTATTTTCCACAAGCCATTCAAACCAATGTGAAAACTGACCACAGCCCTGGGAACCACTGATTCACCCAGAATGACTCAATCAAACTATACACTGAGATTACATTTCACATGAATTACTTTCGGTTTGAATCTTGTTAGGATGCATGACTTGAGGGTTGTTTGTCCAACCATTCAACTGTTGATTCCATGTATGATGTCATGTCCCTTGGTTTGAGATCTATTGTACCAATGCCACGGTGTATTAAATGCTTGCAATACAAACTGAAAATACTTTCCACCAACAACATTCCAACCTAAGGTGATTCATGTGAAGTGTGCATTTTCTGCTCTCAATGCACAGCTCCATTGGGTCATTGTTGGTGACATCACTGGTTCCCAGGCCTGTGGTCAGTTTCACATTGGTTGAATGGCTTTGTAAAAGCTTGCTCAACTTGCAGCTGTAGGGCCTGTGAACCAAAAATCTAAAATACCATTTTTTTGTAGAAAATAATTAAAATAGTTAACAGATATCACACAAACTCGTTAGCATTCTATGAGGGACAGGCCCATGTGAAATTCTGCGGTGAAATAATGACTATTCCTCGTCTTTCTAGGCCTCTGAAATCTGGCATTGTCTCCATAATTTAATTAGCAAAGAGTAACGCAATTGTTTTTGTGTCATCATAGTTGTTAATCATTCAGTACAAAGCATCATTTGTGCAAGTTTCAAGCGAATCGAACCAGTAGTTTCAGAGTTATGCCGAACTTGTAACAACCCTTCATTTCTGCCCAGCCCCTTTGAACACAGGAAATTTCCAGCGCCGCCTGACATATCCAAACAATACATGCATGCATTGAAATTCAGATTCCGGGCTTGGGGCTTCAATGTATAAACCCGCATGTAGGCCTGTATTGAGCATATTCAGATTGGATGAAAAATTTGATCGTGTACAGCGGGCATTACCAAAAGTAATGGACTGACGCCTAAAGGCCGCCGTACACGATACATTTTTCTCCTATTTCGTACGAAAATAAATTATCGTGTACGGCGGCCTTTATACATTTATGGGGTGTAAATCCAACCGTTCAAAAGTTAGCTGTACATCGACTCCCATTCTCATGTACAAAGCTCAGACTTCCGTTCGAATCTCGCCAATCACGTTTCAGCCTCAGGTCCCATGGACCCGAGACGTGATCATCATTCTCGAACGCTTATGCATACCATTTTATTGTACAAGAAAAATAGGACAGAACCTAGTTGTGGATTTTTTCCTATACGACAAAAATGGGACGAGGTTTCCCGTCACACGGTAAAATAAATTGCTACAAAATATTTCGTAGGAGAAAAATGTATCGTGTACGGCGGCCTTTACCAACAGATAGTAACATGGTGTCCGGAATCAGACAGTCGTTATGTATGAGAGATGACGTTTTTCATATAAATTAGGCCGGTGCTATTTTCACAGCATGCTGTGTAACTAGGAGTGAATTCTTATTTACACAGCAAGTACGTATTCGATATTCATAAGCATCCCCGCCCACATTTTGCTGTGTAAATTAGGAAAAGATGATATTTTCACACTGGCGAAATTCTAGAATTCGGCAAAATGAGCCATACATTGGCCACTTGCAGGGTACCAGCTTGGAACGAATGCTACTTCGGCCTATTTCGATCTCAGTATAACGTTTGAAGCGTATGAAGCGTAATGTGATGAAGCGTATTGGCAGGTTTCTGCCACTTTCTTGTAGAAAATTGGTATATCAATCATTCATAAAGTCAAATTTCACCTTTTGCCCAATTATTTGGCATTTTTGCAGCAATGCCAACACAAAAAAGCTAGAAAAAATAAATTACAGGGCGCTCCGACATGTTTACAAGGATTACGAAGCTTCTTATGAGGCCCTTCTGGAAAGGGACTCCACTACTACTCTGCACATTCAGCGCCAAAAACTAATAGCTGAAGAAGTTTATAAAATTTTACACCATGATAGGCCATCCTATTTATGGAACCTGGTGAAATTGAAGGATAGTGGTTACAACCTCAGATATAAGAATTCGAATCCAGCAAGGTTCAATACATCTCAGTATGGAAAAACTAGTTTTTCCTATGCCGGTGCCACCTTGTGGAACAAATTACCACCTACTGTGAGGAATGCTAGTTATTTTAAAGATTAAAATTTTAATGGCATCAAATGTCAGTGTGCTATGTGCAGATAGGCTAGGCCTTGTGGCCAACTTCTAGGCTGGGTTGCACAGAACTCGTGTGGCGCTGGCTTGGTGTTGGCGCTGGCTTGGTGTCGGACGACGTAGAGGGAAATGGATTTTTTGCGTCGTTTGGCGTAGGGTTGGCGCTGGCACCGGGTTGGCGCTGTCATGGGTTTTGTGCAACCGGGCCCTGGGCAAAAATTTTTAATTCTTATTTTAGTTTGTCTCAGTCAATTCTTCTCTTATTGGTTCACTACAGTGACCATTATTTTCATCCTTGATTTTCTGTCACGGTTAATGTTCGCGGATTTTCTCAGCTGTGGTATAACCTTTTGAGCTGAAATTTGTAGGGTATGATTTTTGTATAATAAACCCGTGTCTGCGTGGTATTTGGCAAATATTGTGGCCTATTTTTTTATATATTAGCAATTTGAGAGCTTGGGAGAGGCTATTTTTGGCCGTTTCNTGTGCCCCGGCGAACACTGGCCAACATTGTCAGTTTTTGCCAACCTTGGGACAGTGTTGGTCCAACATTGGCAAGAGTCCATCTGTACCTCGGCGATCACTGGCCAACATTGGCAGTTTTCGCCAACCTTGGCGTAGCATTGGCCCAACATCGGCAAGAGCTACTGTTTAGGCGAACTGTCACGCTGGTCCAGCGTCGGCCCGACGTCGGTGTTCCCCAGGTGACATATAAATCATAAGAATGAAAAAATAAATGAAATTGACAAAGGATGTCACTTTTTCTTTGCATAAGAATGTTGCTTGCTTTTATAGTGTTCAGGTTAATGGAAAGTAATTTCTATCTGAACTATCAGTTTGGTGCTGAGAAGCAAGTTTGAGCCGATCATTTGACACCAATTTACTGTCGGCTTCAAAAACATTGTCCTTCGATTTTTTTCAAGAAGTGGACATCTTCAAACCCTGATAACGTGATCGCGTAATAGACGAACGTTATACTAAAGGGGCACTCTAGGCAGATGCTCGGAGTGTATTTTTAAAATCTCTGCTCAGGAGATGTGTGTCTTAGAGGAGCCATCCCTCTCCTTGGGTGCCTGCCCCTCAATGACACCGGTAGGCTTTAAATTCGCAACCAAATGTCGGGCAAATGCTGGCAAAAGATTACAGGGGGTTGTTGGGACTAGCCGATTTTTGCCGACGTTGGGCCAACGTCAAGCCGGTGTGCAAGATGATGTCGGGCCAACGCTGGCAAACATTGGGGTGACATTTGCCGACGTTGGGCCAATGTCGGCTTGCAACGTTGGCCCAACGTTGTAAGCCAACTTTGGCCGTTATTGGCCCAAGGTTCTTGTGCTGGCTGGGAATGTACATTTTGTGAAGTTCACATCGATTTCGAAGCGACAGGTGTTGAAGAATACGCCTTCGAAGTTTGACTGTGTAATGCATTCTCCATTAAACTAAAATCCTTCTTTTGCTTTTTTCTCGAAATGGCCTCTGATACTGAACACCAACTGTTATGGGGTCTTGCACAAGATGCGCTCCCTCTGCACGTGCCATCTGCACCTCGTTCCCGTGTAAAAAACCATGATAATGCATGACACTTTTTGTACATCTCAACTGGGTGTAACTTTGGGTACTAGGTTTGAGATTATGTTATGCTTTTTATGATTATGCTATATCCAGTAAGCCCGTGATTTCCACAAATGGCGAAGATGTGGTCAATTTCAGTTGGCAATCGGTCGGCGACCGGTATCCGTTCCTTGCGACCGCAGGTAGCAGGTTACAAAGCAAGTCGCAATGCAGAAAATCAGTGGATTCCTAGCTTAACAGTTGTGGGTAGTTGTAAACAACTCTAGCGCTGTGTGCATTGGGTTGTATGCAAAATTACCTTTTTTGACACATCCGGGCATCTTGAAATTGAAGTGCTTCAATCTTTCTTCTCCATACACGTTCCTCTCCTTCTGCTCATCTGACAAACAGAGTGGAAATCTTTCGGTAGGACAACAAAGGTTGTACATTTCAGCTGACAACAAATTACAGCACAGGCGAGAAATGACGTAACATTCTGCTGTGGTATGTCTGATGGTAAAAGACTCCAGTGATGCACCACCGTCTGAAAATACGTCTGAACCAAAACCTTGATGACCATCTCCATGTCAAATAATGATAGATATTTTCGTTATCACACTGTAGTATCTGTTTTCGCAAACTATCTCCAGAGCTAACTTTTGCCAGGAAATAATGACCAGGGCCAGGATACTGCACTTTATAACGTACATGTACTTCGCAGGGAGAGTGAATGTAAGCATACGTACGATGGGCATCTCCAATAGCAGGGTTTCACAAGTTGATATGACGGAAGGCGGCGAATGTAAATGTCAACAGTAGCCCTACTGTCATTTTTGGTTCGCTATATGGAGCAGCTTGGAGCGCTAGCTGCAACCATAGGACCCCTATTTTCACACCGCTTTTCAAGCTATTTTTAGACCGGCGTCAAGCTTTCCTTGACGTTAATACGGCCTTATTTTGCAGTACTAGTATTCTACGTGTAAATTCATATTGCGTCTGGTGATGGTGTACCACTAGCTTTCGACCTGATTAGTTGGGCAGTACGAACAAACGTCAGCAAAGGTACAAATTTCGGCGGTTTCTAAAGTCGGCTGCGCCTAGCGGTGAGTTCTGGAACCAAACTACGCGAGCTTGTGTTGTGTACAAAGTGTACTTCCACGATTTGTCCGCTCATTTTGGTTCCCGAAGCTACCGCTAGAGAGTGCTGTCAGTTGGTAGCTTCGGTAACGGCGGCCATTTCGCCCCCAGAAAACCGGGGGGGTGACGTCATTGGAAATTCCCATTGCGAGCAACATCATTGTGTCCACACAGGTTGCGCAAGACTGCTGTTGAGACTGCTTTGCACAGACCTGTGTCCGCGCGCGGCGCATCACACACAAATTTGTTAGTTTCTAAATACGCGAGCCACATCAACTTGAACTGGGTGATCACGTGATCTACTCCGCCACGAAAGTAGATCCTAGGAAAATAGTGATACGAGGCTTATTTCGTGCAGACTTCGCAAATAATTGACTGATTTTTCATTTCTGATGAGAAATTGCCATAGACATGACATTGTTGAGAAGAAAAGGACGATATTTGGATTATGACCCCGGCAGCTGTCAACTGTGTGGCAGAGTCGGAGGGGCAGACTGAGTGCTGTAGGTCTAGTGTGTGAGGACGCACCAACGCAGCTGTCAGTGGCTAGTATGACATGTACAGCATATCTAGGCCTATGTATGTCATAATCATGACGGATAATGTGATACCCACACACGGAGACATCCTTGGTAGGCCTATCTCATAAGATTCTGATATTTGTACACTCGAAGCGAGGGATCGACCGCCATCTTGAAAATGGAACAAGTAGTCCTGAAGTATCCCATGATTCCTTGAGCGCGCGGTGACAGATCGGTGCGAGGTACGATGCGCCACCTGTCGTGACAATGCGAGCAACATTGCATCACGTGATCATCCTCACTGTACAAAATGGTCAAGGTCAAGGTCAAGGTCACTCAGCAGGGGGATTCCCGGGCTCTTTCTAAAAATAATTTACAAAATGGCCGCCCGTTACCGAAGCTACCAACTGACAGCACTCTAGCGGTAGCTTCGAGAATCAAAATGCGTTCACATGGTCAGCCCAGCTTTTTCCCGTGAGATTGTGTGCAGTGAGTTTACAGTCACCACTTCATCCACATTCCTCCCTTCTCCCCAACCATGTTTATTCGACATAGCGAACCCCTGTCGCCACCAGGCTTGTGTCACCTTATTCTTGGAGTGACGACGAATCTCGGTGTGTTGTCAAGGGGAATGTCGTGATCAGAGACTCTCAAGAAGAAGAACTCTGACCGGATCAAGCCATTCCTTAGCCGCGGTTTACACTCCATCCGACTCTGCCGAGTCCTCTGACCACATCTGTAGGGAGCTCGAGGACGTCTCCTGCTTTGCTGAATTCAACACTGTATTGCTCTTTTCATGTAGTAGAGACATAAAGACAGTATTGATTCTTTAAATTACTGAAAATAGATCTGAACAATGGCAGTAACAGCGTGGTTTGATAAGAGATGAAACTTTTGTTATCGTTCTCTGTGGCTTTATTTTCGGTATTGATTTTATGCAAACACACTTTACATCAGGGCCGCGTTCGATTACTTCCACCGTGCTTCCCCGTGCTAGCCCCTCAGGGAAGAAATGACATGCGCAGTGAAGGTAAGTAAACGAACGATTTCGGGCTAGCTCTTCGGGGAAAGTGTCATGGCGGTCTGTTCGTCTGCTCTGCGGGAATTAAAAATATTGACATCCTAGGCCCTAGATGACAAATGAGGATGGAGTTGGAACGCAGAAAAAGACTTATGTTGGCCTCTTGGTTTTGATTGATATGCATTTCATCTCCCGGTGCGTTCTTACCCCCGGTTGTGGCCAATAGGCCATCATCCAAGTAGATTTTCACGAGAAATCGATTCCTGAAGCGATAGACTACCTGCCATCTTGGAACGATGCATTCTGGGATACTTCCCGAAGTAGCCCACCTCCAAGGGTATAGGGCTACTTGGAACAGGCACGAGCTAGCACGAATGGTGACGTCATCACCAAACCGAACGCTGTCGTGGAGGCACGAGCAGGCACGGCCCAGATGAAACATGATCAACAACTTTTCAGTGGTCAGATGTCAGTTGTCTGGCAAGAAAAGAGAAATGGACAAATATTCCAATTTCAAGAGAACAGTACGAATTTTATCATGAACTCATCTTCCAAATACCTGAAGCGCCATCTGGAATGTGGCGACCTCACTTGAGAAGCTCACAATTCTTTTAAATAGAGTTGACATATGACAGCTGAAACGCCCTACGCAGTTGTGTATCACGCCCTCATCGGTTTACTCGCTCTCCACAACTGCTTAACTTCGTAAAATTCGCCGCGTTTGGTCAACAGATGGGGCTGAGAAAGTCGACCAATGAGAGCACCGAGCAACCGGTAACCAAGCTGCCGAAAACGTTTGTACCTTGTTCAGTCATGTTTCATATATATTCGACACTTTGACGTCTCCTGCGAATTTCTGGGAGATATTGAGCAGCTAGCCTTTTTTAGTGTATTCATTCACCATTTTGCCCTTAGCTATAGTATTTATCGTAATTTGGCATCTCAGCTTTGCCAAGCGTATGTGACCGGAACTTTCTCCCGCAGCTGTACGGCAATTGATTGTGCACCGTGGTAGTGCTAGCGTCCAATGGAAACACATTTTTGGAAAAAATGAGTTAGGCCAAATTCGTATTTGCTAGGTATTCTTTCATCATAATACACAGTTTGTTTGCAAAATGTCCGCCAGGGCCTCTGAATGACAGACCTAAAAACCTACATGACCTAGTAAGTACACCACTAAGTCATCAGAATTGTGAGTTACATACTATGTTTTTATCTTTGCAAACTCAGCATGAAACCAGAGGTAAAACATAGCAAGTCGCATTTTAAATCCTGCTATATAACTTTTTTTAAACATCTTAAAATGTACTTCAGAACAATTAATGAGAAGTGTTTTCCACAACAAAACTCTTCTAAGTTGTCATTCCAACTCTGGAAACACACACCCATTTTTCTCGAAAATACCAAAATGTGACATACTAAGTACTAGGTATTTCCATTGGACGCTAGAGTGGGCCTCTTGTTTTATTGTACAGTCTTACTTGTCTCATAAAAACACTTACACGAAAAAAATACACTCCATACAAACAGTAAACTATTACCTAACATATACTTTTGTAGTTACCTCGAATACACAGATATATGGAGGTTATACTTTAAATGAAACAACAAAATAACTACACGCTATTTGTACAGTCTCTCGGACACTTTCGTTTTATTCTGTGGGCATTTTTTTGCTCCATATTATTCACACATAAACACCTTGCTCCTACTCCCAGCGTAGTATTCTTTTTCACGGCGCTGCCCGTGACCCAGCCCCCAATCGAATGTAAAAGCCATAATACATGTGTCTCATACATGTAGGCTATATGACATTACATGTATATTATAATACAATGTAATACCAATAATACGATACTTTGTTTCAAACAGTAACTAACTAAACAATAAACATTTGCAGTTTCCACAAAACACACAGATATATGTTTAAATAAATCTTAGTAACCCTGGCCCACGGCTGTTTCAGGCTTTTGAATCCTTCCTTCGAAATGGTTTCATAACCTTTCTAGGGTCTTGACGATGCAGTAATATGTCTTACGTGTTTCTTTAGGTGTTAACATCGTTAAAAGGCAATAAGGACGTTGCATCATTGCTTGCTCATTTGCATTTCAAATGACAAACTTTGTACACAAAGGAAATTGAATAGCTTTCCTTTGCATATCTCAGCGCACCGATATTAGAAATATCAGAAATGCGAAACTTTATTTGATGGCCGCATGTTTTAGACAACATATGTGACCGTCTATGAGAAAACCCGGCCAAAGTCGCTGGGGAGTGACATAGGCCTTGATCATACCTGTGGTTTGCTGCACAATCGATAAGGCTTGTTTGCCACCAACAGACCGTCGTTTTTTTATTGTGATGACATTCTTACCGTAACCTATTAACCCTGTGGTGTTCAGCGACTTTGACCGGGTTTTCTCATAGACGGTGACATATCAGTACATGCCTTCCTATCTTTCTATCTGCCAAATAACCATTTGTGAGGAAGCTGTTGTCGTCGAAAAAAGTTAAGTACAAATTTCACCATCTAAGAATCCTTGGAGTAGAAAACGAATGATACAGCATCATGGTTGAATAAGTACTTATCCACAATATCTTCATACAAACTCGATCACGTTTGTGAATTTTCTGTTTTTGCGCGCTCATTTGTAGAGGAATTCCATACCTGCGCCTTGTTATTATATAAGTCTCAGAAAGTGACGCGGTTTTACTCGAACATCGGTTAGTAATTGACAACAGGATGATCAGTTATTTCGATGGAGGCCAAACAGCAACCTCGTCCCCAGGATCTAACTCGAAATTTCTCTTCTGCTTTTCCCTTGGGACGAGGTCATTTTCGGCTTCGATCCTAAGACCCTGGATTCACTTCCAAGATTCTTGGCGCCTCGTCCCCAACGCTTATTTCAACCTCGGTTACAGTAAATGATTGTAAAAAAATATATTTTCATTAAACTGTATTATGAACACTTATGTCTATCATCAGAAAGAATAATGTTTGCTATGATATGAAAAATAAAATAAAATAGGCCATATTTTAATCCATTTTCCTGGGTATTTCAAATTTCAAATTGGGTATGACGTCACGCCGATAGCCAATCACAGCCGAGGTGTTCGGTTCTGAAGCCAGGGCTTAACAAGCCAACGTTAAGCCCTGGGAACGAGGTTGGGCCAAACAGCTGTTGGCTGCAAGGGCAGCAAAGTCAATACAGTATTACTAGGACTACGATACGTAAAGTATCCTTCAGAATATGATGAGCTATATTTTTGCACTCAGCAAAAAACACGCGAATACATGTATGATAATGAAACAATAATACATACAAATTTTTAACACTACATTCAATACACACAAAACTTCGGCCACCCGTGAAAGGTTTATATTTTATGTACAATTATTACACGTAACCTCCCCCC
>NMRB01000112.1:109524-119985 GCA_002633025.1 Notospermus geniculatus
GATGTCTAAACATCTGCTCACGCTGTGCAGGTGTCCAGTGCCGAGAGTACACGACTGTTTCAATCTCTTCGTCTTCTTCTTCTGTATCTTCTCCCTTACTCCGTCCCTTGTACTCCGTCATAAATTCCATCACCCTATCTCTCAAATAAGAGTACAACATAGTTTCAACATCTTCCACTCCATATCTTCTCCCTTCTTCACCCTTGATTGCCGCCCTAACTGTGTTGTGATTCTTGGTTCCTCTCCTGGCTCATCATCGTGAAAAATGCTCTGGGGAGGTGACTGTGCAGGTGTCGAGGGTGGAGGATGTCTAAACATCTGCTCACGCTGTGTAGGTGTCGAGGGCAAAGGATGTCTGAACATCTGCTCACGCTGTGTCGAGAGCGGAGGACGTCTAAACATCTGCTCACACAGTGCAGGTGTCGAGGGCGGAGGATGTCTAAACATCTGCTCACGCTGTGTAGGTGTCGAGGGCGGAGGATGTCTAAACATCTGCTCATGCTGTGTAGGTGTCGAGGGCAAAGGATGTCTAAACATCTGCTCATGCTGTGTAGGTGTCGAGGGCGGAGGATGTCTAAACATCTGCTCACACTGTGCAGGTGTCCAGTGCCGAGAGTACACGACTGTTTCAGTCTCTTCGTCTTCTTCTTCCGTATCTTCTCCCGTGTTTACGCACCGTCGCTGCCCTAACTCAGTCATAAGTTCCATCACTCTCTCTCTCAAGGACGAGTACAACATAGTTTCAACCTCCTCATCCTCACCTTCCGTATCTTCTGCCGTTACCCATCGTCGCTGCCCTAAATCCGTCATAAGTTCCATGACTCTGTCTCTCAAGTAAGAGTACAACCTGTCACCGTCATCTTCCGTTTCTTTTCCCATGCTCCTCCATTGCTGTGTTATCGCCGTCGTAGCTTCCTTCACTGTATCTCTCAAGGACGAGTACAAGATAGTTTCAACCTCTTCATCCTCATCTTTCGTATCTCTTCCCCTCTTTACCCCACATTGCTGCCGTAACTTCATTATAAAGTCCTTCACTGCATCTCTCAACCTCTTGTCCTCCTCCTCCGTATCTTCTCCCTTGTTTTCCCTCCATCGCACTACTAACTTCATCTTGATACGTTCCATCAGTTTATCTCTCAACACTGATTCAAGATCCCTTTCTTCCCCCATGTTTACCCCCGATTCCCGCCCTAACTGTATTGTGATTCTTGGTTCCTCTCTAGGCTCATCCTCATGAGGGATGCTGTGGCGAGGTGACCGTGCAGATGTCGAGGGCGGAGGATGTCTAAACATCTGCTCACGCTGTGTAGGTGTCGAGGGTGGAGGATGTCTAAACATCTGCTCACGCTGTGTAGGTGTGGAGAGCGGAGGATGTCTAAACATCTGCTGACGCTGTGTAGGTGTGGAGTGCCGAGGGTACACGACTGTTTCCATCTCCTCGTCCTCGTCGTCAATGCCTTCTTCTCCAGTGTTTTTCATAGATTGTTCTGGTATCTGCATCTCTTCCTCTTCCTCCGTGAAGATGTAGTAAAGAGGCGAATCTTTGGGAGCCGAGCAACTAACCTTCCTGTCCTCATCTTCCCTATCTTCTGCCCTGTGAACCCTCCATTGCCGCCCTAACTTCGTCATGATACGTCCCATCACTGTATCTTCTTCACCGACAGCCTTCAGCTCATCATGATCTCTGCCGACTTCACTGAGGTACATGCGGCCGACTATCTCCCGCATCAGTTTAGCAACTCGCAGAGACTTCTGTAGGTTAATCTTCAGTCCGGCGAAGACGTTGATGTCTGGCTGCCAGAACAAAGGAAGAAACCCCTCAGCGAGGCAACCCTCCAAGTCTCGATAGATGATGTAGACCATCTCTATCAGACTCCTATCAGTATTCAAGAAGTCTTCTGTGTTGTGGAGGAAGACCGTCTTCAGATGATAACTAGTCACGTATTTCTCCACAGTGTGTAGGGTGTTTTCACAGTCTCTCATCATGATGCGGCAGACGTCTGGGTTACGGAGACACTTGGCAGCCACGTATGCATCCTTTACTCTTTGTTCTAGGTTTTTAATGTGTTCCGTCTCCAGATGAGGACAGGAAAGACGCCATGACTGTGTACGTTCCTGTTCCTTGCCTTCTGCTCTCATTGCCTTTCCCATCTCACTCTGATAGTGTGGAGGCTTGGCAACAAGCATAAAACCTCTGTGTTTCAGGTCATCTTTGTCCATCATCCAAGTCTTGTCGATGAATTCATCTGGCCATTCATTCTTGAAGTGAACCGTGGGGACAATGTCTGTTGAAATGCGAAGCTCATCTGCTGTTATTGGGTCAACGTATTTGATTGTCATAATAGTGTTTGCCTGGCCACCTCCTTTGGGAACATCATGACCTGATATCACATATTTATTCTCACAAACACCTATTTGACCTAAATAACGGAGAAAGTCCAAGTGGTATCCCATACTGCCTTCTTTTGTCCCTTTTCTTATTTTTTTACTTCTAGTACAATATTTCATATAACCGTCTGCATAGTCATCCATTTCAGCCCTGTTTTCCGCGCCCTGAGGGAATGCAAACATGAAGTCATATTCATCAGGGAGGACAACCTTCGTTCCCTCTGCTGAACTTCCACACTTGTATAAAGTAACATCAGGTTCTTTTTGTTGCTTGTTGCATTGTTCGACGAAAGTCTGTGCTAAATCACCAATGAATTCCGTTACGCGATCTGCAATGTTGTTTGGTATACAATGTACATTCCCAATACCAGGTGTTTTTATCAAGCAGGAAATGTTTTCATGAGAATAGACGGCATTGTCAGGCAAAGATGAAACATCTCTGAGAAGTGAATCGTTATAGTTTTGAATTTTCATCAGATTGTGGTAGTTGATTATATCACTGAATGGTAAAATGCTGCCCAAATATTCCACTTTCCAATTGAGCTTCTCAGCCACCATGTGCAACACAAGTAATGAATGAATACTGGGTGTCGATTCTACGGAAATTTTCGATACAGCAGAGAATACCGCAAGAGAATTCGACAACAGTGCGTTTCCGATGACCTGTAAAACATCACTGTGACCTCGTGAAACCACTTCCTGGAGGATTTTATCAAACTGGTCCTCTTTCCTAGCTGCATCCTTTTTCAGGAGCATACTACAAATATCAGTGTACCCTTCCGTTGCTGCTGTTGAAAATGATATACCACCTGTCGTGCCAGCAACGGCTCCCGCATCAATGAGTATCTCAACTATTTCTGTGTGTCCCTTTTGAGAAGCAGAAAAAATTGCAGACTCCGACAAAGTTGCACCAGCTACAATCAAACATTTAACAATGTCAAGATGACCTTGATTAGATGAGGCCCAGAGTGGAGTACGTCCATCATTGTTTTGAATATCCTTGTCAACACCAGCGTCAACCAAATACTTAACAATGTCAAGGTGACCTAGAATAGATGAGATCCAGAGTGCCGTACGTCCTTCATTGTCTTGAATATCCTTATCGGCACCAGCTCCAACCAAATACTTAACAATGTCAAGATGACCTTCATAAGATGAGGCCAAGAGTGGAGTACGTCCTTGATTGTCTTGAATATCCTTGTTAGCACCAGCTTCAACCAAATACTTAACAATGTCAAGATGACCTGCAATAGTTGAGATCCAGAGTGGAGCACGTCCTTCATTGTCTTTAATATCCTTATCAGCACCAGCGTCAACCAAATACTTAACAATGTCAAGATGGCCTAGTTTAGATGAGGTCAAGAGTGGAGTACGTCCTTCATTGTCTTGAATATCCTTGTTAGCACCAGCTTCAACCAAATACTTAACAATGTCAAGATGACCTAGTTTAGATGAGCCCCAGAGTGCTGTACGTCCTTCATTATCTTGAATATCCTTGTTAGCACCGGCTTCAACCAAACACTTTACAATGTCAACATGACCAAGAAGAAATGAGCTGAAGAGTGCAGTATGTCCTCCACTGTCTTGAATATCCTTGTCAGCAGCAGCTTCAACCAAATACTTAACAATGTCAAGATGACCTTGATTAGATGAGGTCCAGAGTGGAGTACATCCGTCATTGTCTTGAATATCCTTGTCGGCACCAGCTTCAACCAAACACTTTACAATGTCAAGATGACCTTGATTAGATGAGGTCCAGAGTGGAGTACGTCCTTCATAGTCTTGAATATCCTTGTCGGCACCGGCTTCAACCAAATACTTAACAATCTCAAGATGACCTCGATTAGATGAGACCCAGAGTGCACAATATCCTTCATGGTCTTGAATGTTCTTGTTAGCACCAGCTTCAACCAGACACCTAACAATTTTGTTGTGATTGAGTGCACTAGCTAAAATTAATGGTGTGAATAAGAGTAGTGCTCTGTCATTATCAGACGGAGGATTGAGAGTTTCCACTGACCCGTCATGACGTCGTGCCTGATTAATCTCTACCTGGGCGTTCACATCAGCTCCATAATCAATCAGTTTTCTGACCTCATTCAACTGGCCTGCAATCACAGCTCTTACAAGCGGCAAAAGTCCTTCTGCATCCGGAGTTCTTACATACAACGATAGAACACTTTCCACCATCGGGGAAACTTCCTTTGAACGTGAATTCCCCATTTTTTCTGGAATACCCAATTGTCGGCCCTAAAAAAGGAGGATAAATTTTATATTCCAGGGTCCATATTCATAAACATACTTAAGTCTAGGTGTGATACTTATCTTTTGTGTTGAACAAAGGATAAGTGTCAGACTTAGACTTAAGTAGTTTTATGAATACGGTCCCAGGATTGTTACCAATAAGTTTAATTCGAACAAAAAATGTTAATTTTGCCTACACTCAGAGGTGATTGTCTTCTGCGAATGAAAATTCTTTAATATCACGGATATACAGCCATGGAAAATATTATTGAACCACCTGTGGTTGACTGATTACTCACTTTCCATTAAAATAGGTTCCCACAAACTCTCCAATCATTCTGTACTGATTTATTGTGTTGGTCAATTTGCTCAAACTTCACGAAGACGATATTTTATGTAGAAATTGACTTCCCGTAATGAAGAAACAATGGAGCTGTTAAACATCCATATGTATGCAATAAACAGAGTCAGCATCTTCATGATGAAAACACTTTATTTACACTTCACGATCGATTTCGGTTCACATCGAACCCTCTTCAGGTGACTTTACATTTTGGACTGAACAGCAAATTATACGAACACACTTATTATGCAGGTAATTCAAAGATTGTATACAAACAAATAAATAATTTAGAAAATGTTGAGGACATATGACATGCCTTGAGCTGACAATTGGGTATTAAGGGCTGGCTTGACAAGCTTTATGTGAATGGCCTCTTTAATACAGCATTGAAAATCATTCTTGGCAGACTCAATCACTGTGAAGTTGTTCAAGGAATAATCAGTTTGACATGCCTTGCATGTATTGAGGTGATCTCTTATCGCGGATGATGCTGCCGATGTGCCATGCTCACTCACTCTGGTGACCAGATGTCTCTTTGTTTTACCTATATAGGTACGTTTGCATCACGCGAACATTGAAATTTGTAGACCACATTGGCTACCAGAGGCAAGGGAGTACGGCACTTCAAAGAGTAATAGTTTGGAGCTGTTAGAAGGACCTTGTCAAAGGTTCAGACTAAAAGGAAGGACCTGAAGTGCATACATTTACTGTGAAGCTGTCCACTTCACATCGCTTCTAATCAAACCTAAATTCTTCAAGCAGCATTAAAGGCCTGGGTCCACTTGTGCGTTTTACGCTGCGTGATGCGTCAAATCTTTTGTTAGAAAGCAGAACGGCGGAAAATAACAAAAGATTTGACGCATCACGCAGCGCAAAACGCACAAGTGGACCCTGACCTTTATAGCATCATACGGAGTTAATAGCTGCGCTTCCATTACAGGTTTTAGATCCGGTCTTAATAGTACCGCATCTAAAATAAGACCGGGTATTTCACTGCTTGCACTTTCACTACTGGATTTGAGGTTAGTATGATCGGCTACAGATGGCGATACGTGGAATGAAGGCGCCTATTGTTCTGGTACTTTCGAGCATGCGCTATGTCGCAAGCGATCATAAGCCACCTGCAGCCGATCATAATACTACAAATAGATCCGGACTTATTGCCGGCCACTACAAAAACACCACTGTTGATCCGCATCTAATTTAGATTCGGAGTATGATCGGCTATGCTATCCGAACTAAATAGATCCGCACTTATTAGAGTTGTTACCTATTCACAACAGTTGGCCACCTCGGACAGTCGCAGGAAATGGTGATGTAATCATTATATAATACAAGATGAAACCAGACATGCGGTAAAGGCTTATAACAAGTTGTAGGCCTGAGGTAAATTGAACTAGTACCATTCAGGAAAGGCCGGGTTTATTTGGCAAGCATGCTTGCCAAGCAGTTCCCTTTTTCGTCCTTATTTAGCAAGCATGCTTGCCATTTAATGCTGAAAAATGTCCCTATTTGGCAAGCATGTCACGCCCCCAATGAATATTAATCAGGATATGTGCTTGCCATATTATTCAGCACGTTTGGCTATTGGGCAAGCAAATATGCCATTTGTTTGTTATAACCTTGGAGGAAGTTATAACCTATCCAGGTGCAAGCAAGGGCCAAGGGAGATCGGAGGGGGGGGGCACAGTTACACAGAGTAAAAAACCTCATGTCCATGTTGTACTTTTTTGACGGAAAATTTGAGAGGCACGGGGGAGGCACGGCGCTGATTTTAGGCACGGGCGGGAGCGATAGTATTTTTAGCTACGCTAAATGACCCTTGCTCTCTCCGAGCCACTAATGGCTTTAACGTTACGAGAAAGTAGTGCCAAAGAGGACCCCGTCATCTTGTCACATTTTGCTTGACGACCTAACTACGCCAAAATTTGTAATGGAGAAATGACTTGAATACGAAATCACCAGATAAAAATACACTCACGATATAGTCCTAACCTACTGGCCTCAAAAATCAGCGGATTTCATGCAGAATTATCTTCTTAGACTGTGCCTGTTCACTATATGTCTTGATTTGATAACTATCTCTCGACTATCACGATATTTACGCATTTTTGTCAGTATCATTTTCGCGGATCAATACCTGAATACAGTGTGCAGTCCCGCCCCTCTGTGACGTCTTGTGTGGTGTCATGAATTTTTAGACGGTGGACACGTGGTCTTTGTTTATGTTTGGGACTGGCGAGGAGGCATTTCCACCCAAACTACTGGACGGAATTTCATAGAACTTTCACACAATCTGTATGTACCTCACAATCTGAATGTACCTATGTCATTTGGACCAATATTTGGGCAATTATCGCGACTTTGCAAGCAATTCCTTCGTTGACATGGAACTCTGTATAAACCGATGCCCGAGACATGTGTAACAAATGAGTCATGAATAAATTACATTCAATTAACATAGGCCTGGTTCGTCTGCTCCTGCAAATTCAAGCGGCTCAGAAGCGTGCAGATGTGTGCTTTTCAAAGCGTTTCACATACCAATGAAAGAAGAGTCTTCTATGGAATACGGACATAAATATTTTCAAACAAATCCCGCCAGGAATAAACCCGTAGGGACTCAATCTTTCACCCATCCCCCGTCCGCATTTCACACAGGAATGATACATCCCATAATAATCACGAACGTCACATGATCAGCCTGGCCTACGATGATAGGCGCGACGTTATCGATCCGTACAGAAGTAAACAACGCCATGTGCTCATTGCCATGTGGTCCGTTCGCCATGACCGTGCGACATTGATACACAATGCAGAATTGTAAACAAATGACACGAGCTTGCCATGTCAAACTTCTGTTGAAATTTTATGCTGGGTTTTTCATGAAAAAACGAAACTGTTGGCTGTGTATCGTGGTGTATACATAATAGGCCTATGTATGAGAAGAGAGCAATTGAGCCAGATTCCAACAGGTTTTGTCCATTTTTTTGTCATCTTTCTCCCCATAGGCCTATCAAAATATTACTAGGCCCCTACCAAGTGTCGCACTACGTAAGGCCAACCTTTGCTCGTGTCTGTCTTTGATTATGCGTGCTGTACATTTTTCTCAAACATGCAAAAGAGAATACTGACTGTCACATGTCCTACCTGTCCTTTTAACCCCTGTTTGGCTACTCCACTCACATTGCTGGGAAATTAATAAGTCGTAAGATATACTGGCTGTTCCACTCTTATACCCATGAGATGATTCACATCATGAAGGGGAACTCTCTGCAGAGGAGTGTCTTTCCATCTGCATATGGTTGTCCGTCCGTCGGTCCGTCCGTCCATCCTTCCATATGGAATGCTGAGACATAGATTTTGTAATGTACCTGTCCTTTTATTAACTCTTCATTGACTACTCCACTCTGAGTGAGGGTCTCAGTACCCTGGGATCACAGAGAATATAGGGTTTAGCCTACACTGGCACATGTTGTTTACCTTTCCTTTAACCCTCTGTTGACCCACTTTTATGACCTACTGACCTACTTAAAGACTACTAGAGTTAAGGTAGTCATGATTGGTATCAATCTGAAGCTTATGAAGACTAGATCCTATCTGACCCACTTTCATGACCTACTGACCTAATTAAATACCGCGAGGGTTAAGGTAGTCGTGTTTGGTGTCAAACTAAAGCTTATGATGATTAGATTCTATCTGACCCACTTTCACGACCTACTGACCTACTTAAAGACCACTATACTAAGCTATCGCGTAATTTTGGGCCGTACTTGACGATGGCTGGCGCACAGGTCTGACGACAGGCATTTCGGGAGTTGTGACAGATTCTAAAAGGAACTAGCCCAGCGTAGCTATCCAGGCCGTCAGGCCTCTAGTTTTATCTTGAACTTGCTTAACGGAACCCAAACAACAATATTCATGTCAATGGCACCCTCACCTATGGCGTAGTTACGGAGCATTGACTACTGTGGCCAATGAGGCCACCATCCGGCAGTCGTTTGTTGGCACCTTCCACTGTTCGGATCTATTTTGTACGAAAACACAAAACGTTTGTTCTTGATATGCCTCTTCGGAAAAAGGGAAAAAAGAAAAAAGAAAAAAAAGAAAAAAATCACGAGTGTGATCACACAAGTTTCGAACCCGCGACATTGGGGTTGCTGGCCCATCACTCTTTGCACTGCGCTAATCAACTGCTTGCAGATATGCGGTGGGAATTTATTGACTGGTTCAGGACAATGCAGGTAACTCGTCGTTTTAAGCCAAACTTGGCGTACTGTTAGGCAAACCGGGCCCATGTTCCCGAAGCCGTCGTTAGGTTAACGATGTCGTTAAAACTGGTAAAATGCATAGCGCAACGACATCGTTAACCTTACGACGGCTTCAGGAACATGGGTCCTGGGTCGATAAAAACCACTTTCTTCTGAAAATCGCTTGTAGGTGGCTCCTTTCCGCAAGGCCCCCTCCACTAAACGATATTTTCTGCCCTGCCAGCTGCTCTGGGAGCGCTGTATAATTAATGAGCTAGACGTGCATCCAAGACTATACGGTTACTGCATACACAGCCGGTAACTGTGCAAATAAACAGTGCGATGCCTTTAACGCCGTCTTAAAATCTTCGTTGGACGCATAGCCTATTCCCAATCGCAACTTTTCGATGCCTTTTGGCGAGGGCTGCGACGGCGAGTCGGAGGACGCCATCTTCATCTTCTGTTTGCATAATTAATGGGGTCTAATTAATATTCATTATTGTGTGCTTGCCATCTATAGATAGATAGATAATTTGAAGCTTCATAACCCTTTTGGATCTTAAGCTTATACTTGAATGGGGTGGAGTCCACGACAGGCTACTGTCCACCTTTGTGAGGTCTTTTACTTGCCCTGGCATAGACACTCAGGTACAAGGGACCACGGCTTTGAGTCTCATCCGACAGACTATTCCATGTTCACAGCTTTTCACATACATGTCCTGGCCGGGGATCGAACCCACGCACTGACCCTGTTAGGATTGAAAGTCAAGCGTGTTAGACCGCTCGACCACCAGGCCAAGACCAAATTTCTGTAATTCGGCAAGCATTTGCTTGCCAAATAACCACTTCCTTCAGGAAATGTTCCCTCCTGCAGGTACGCGTAATGTCATTGTGCTGGTATGACATGTGTGACAATGCTAGGCCATATCCGAGGCAGGGGCAGTAAGGCATGTAAGGACAATGATCTGATGACACATACTGGTCTGGACCAATGATGAATTGTAACATGGATTGCTACACTGTGATAAACGCGAACAATGGTCAAATCCTTTGGCATTAAGAGTCGGCCGACAGTTGTAATACAGTCCACCTTTTGTACTCTTGAGCGACAGTTGGTTTAGTAACAGTCCCTGAACAGTCGCAGACAGCTAGTGGCCGAGCGACAAGTGGGAGTTTGTTGCGTTCGACTTTGCTCGTTTAGAGTATGGCAATGAACTGCTCGGGTGCCTTCATGGGGAG
>NMRB01000112.1:140841-163562 GCA_002633025.1 Notospermus geniculatus
TTGTTTTCGTAAGCCGCCGTGTTTTGTGGCGGCGCTGCCTGTTGAGCCTCGTTCTGAAGTTCGCGAGGTTCTTGTGTCAATTTTTCGAAAATTCTGGATATTTTGTGTTGAAATTATGTGAAATCACCCGTTGATGGTAAAACCAATGTGTTGATATGAATGTTTGGTTTGTATGGATGGATTAGAACGCCATTGTTTGTGGATTAAAAGTGAATATGACCGTGAAAACGGTGTTTAATCGACGGGACATCGGATCATTCCTATTCATGTACAGGAAAAGGCAGGTGTTTCATTCCTTGTCTGTATTATATATATAGGGGGTAGGACCCCCGTAATTAACGGTACAAGTTCCTGTGTTTGAAGCGAGAAACAAAATGGCGGACGTGGGGCCGTCTCGAAGCATTTTGCGGGAAAACATTCCAACCGGAAATATTTTCCGGGCGAACATGCCGAAATGTCCACCGCTCACGTGACCGCTCTCGGCCAATCACATTCACGGAAACTTACTTGAGGTACGATATGACAAAATACACTCCATACAAACAGTAAACTATTAACATATACTTTTATAGTTACCGGTACCTCGAATACACAGATACATGTATACTTTTAAATGGAACAACAGCACAAATTATGGACACTAAACTATTACCAAACATGTACTTTTGTATTTACCTCGAATACACAGAATACATTTTTATTGACCATTACAACACGTGATACGTACATGTACTTCATACCAACTATTGTCAAACAGCATCTGCGAATTTCTACCCAGAACCTGTATTGTTCATAAAACTACTTAAGTTTAAGTGTGACACTTATCCTTTGTTCAAGAGAAGAGATAAGTGTCACACTTAGACTTAAGTATGTTCATGAAAATGGACCCTGGGCCAAAAATCCAACAAAATGTATACCCTTTGGCAATTTTGGAAACTTGCCATTAAAACAGGAAGAATTTTGAGTTTATTCAGGCATACTGAGTCATTTCTTTGGCAAAAAAAGAGAAATGGAAAAACTCTTTAATTTCAAGACAACCAATTATGGACACTAAACTATTACCAAACATGTACTTTTGTACCTCGAATACACAGAATACATTTTTATTGACCGTGTACAACACGTGATACATAGTTCATACCAACTATTGTCAAACAGCATCTGCGAATTTCTACCCAGAACCTGTATTCATAAAACTACTTAAATCTAAGTGTGACACTTATAAGTCTAAGTATGACACTTATCCTTTGTTAAAGAGAACAGATAAGTGTCACACTTTGACTGAAGTTTGTTTATGAATATGGGCTTTGGGCCAAAAATCCAACAAAATGTACACCCTTTGGCAATTTTGGAAACTTGCCATTAAAACAGGAATAATTTTGAGTTTATTCAGGCATACTGAGTCATTTCTTTGGCAAAAAAAGAGAAATGGAAAAACTCTTTAATTTCAAGACAACAGTACGGATTTTTCGTGGAATTCATCTTCCAAATGCCTGGGGCGCCATCTAGAATACAGCAACTTCTCTTAATGTACAGCAGGGTAAAATTTGGAAAACCCACAAATTTTAAATAGGAGTTGACATATGACAGCTTACAGTTTCTCAGCCCTTAGAAAGATCCAATCAAATTAAGACATTCAAATCTTGTGCCATCGTTCTTAGTGCATGGAGGTATAGGCCTACTGGGCCTATTGTTTTATTGTACTGTCTTGTCTCATAAAAACACTTACATGGCATAGAAAGAGTAAACTATTAACATTATACTTTTGTAGTTACCTCGAATACACAGATACTTGCTATAGGCTACTTTTAAATGAAACAACAGCACAAATTACGGACACTAAACTATTACCAAACATGTACTTTTGTAGTTACCTCGAATACACAGAATACATGAAGGCTATACTTTAAATGAAACAACAGCACAAATTATATGGACTCAGTACATACAAAACATTGATATTTCTGTTTTATTATGGCAGCATTTTTTATTAATTCCGTCACCTCCACCTCCCCATGTAGTTTTTATTTTTGCCATGCAACTGAACCAGCCCTCGTTGAGTTTAAAAGCCATAAACTATGTCTCATATATGATACTATATAATAATCTGCTTAATAGGATACTTTATATTTCAATAACATTCAACAGATACAGAATATATGGTTTATATAGTGAAAACCTTGACAACACTAAATACAAATTCCCTTTCTTGAGAGATTTCGCCCCTTTTAGGTGGCGGCACTGTCAGTGTGACGCCACTATTAACTGTACTTGTAGCTCTAACAATACCCTCAAGATCAGCG
Organism: Notospermus geniculatus; assembly: GCA_002633025.1. Lineage (NCBI taxonomy): Eukaryota > Metazoa > Nemertea > Pilidiophora > Heteronemertea > Lineidae > Notospermus > Notospermus geniculatus. The sequence continues at coordinate 143,145 of NMRB01000112.1, forward strand.
GTCTCAAACTCAACTGTTTGGTTTGAGGCCCAACAAACCACTGAATAACATAGTATACTGTAAATGTGGGCCTAGGTGGCCTAAATATCACCAGAAGTAAACTGAACTTGAATGAAATTGCAAATTCTAGGTAGGCCTCGTCATCTTCCCAATCTGAACGTCAGAGAACGATTCGTGCTAACATCGTAACTCTGACGTATATCGGACAGCGCCATATTGCTCCGGGATCTACTTCTTCGGTCATGCTCGACAAGACTGTTCAAAACTATCGATCTGAATGATCAAAGTTACCAATTAGGGATTGTGAGTGTTGCTACACATAGAAAAATAAGTTGAAGCATGTTACCTTTACCTGATGAAGGGTCACTCACGCTATAGCAGCAGGTTGAACTTCTCAAGTGGTGAAGCGAAGGCTGGTCGGCCATTTTGTTTTGACATTGTAGCGTTGTCCATCCTCCGTGTTATCACTGCCTAAAATGTGCCTTAATCCACTGAATAACATCAGATTCTACAATAAATAAAATTATCCCACCGATATAATGTGCAAAGAACCCATTAATACGTTAAAAATGATCAGCGTTGGTCTGCCCTATATCAAATGCGGACGAATAAGGTCAAGGTCACAGACGATTCACTCACTTGCGGCGAATCACTGAATTATCTCGCGATTTGCGAGATGATTACTACGCCGAAGCCCCTATATACAGTCGAGGTAGTGTACGATGGCCGCCCGAATGTAGCCGAGTACCTCCGAAGATGACGTCGATTGCTTCCCAACGTCTTGGCAGCCATCTTGAATGTAAACGGAGTGAGTTCTTTCGCTATACTTTACAGTAATATTCGAGAAACTCACAACGTTTACATTAGAGTTGACCCAGGACAACATTTTGCTGTAGTTACACCTTGGACTGTTTAATCAAGACATATGTTGCCGTCATCAGGTTCATAGTGCATTGAAGGCATATGGAATTATACAAACTGTTACAAGAAAGGTACTCTCTATATATTATAAACAGTAATTATCTAAACAATAAACATTTGCAGTTTCCACAAAACACACAGATACATGTTTAAACAAATCTTAGTGCCCCTGGCCGCAAGAGCAGCAAAGTCAATACGGTATTAGGCTACATGTAGGACGACGATATGTGAAATATTCTTCAGAAAATGATGAAGCTATATCTTTGCAGTCAGCAAAAAATACACGAATACATGTATCATAATGAAATACCGGTAATAACACAAAGGGCATGTCAGGGAAATTGTCCAGAGTCCATTTTCGCGACCGTAAGTCGCACAAGTTTCAAATTTGGAGCATGGTTTGATATCATGGTAAGAAAGACAAAACAGGTGTAGTTGAAACAATAGGATGACCTTGACCTAATTAATTAAACAATGCTGTTTTTTTCATGGGAAAAAGTAATAGAAACAGCTTCAAAGTGCACATACCTATAAAATACACACATGGCTACAGCAATCAGTGAAAAATATTCCACATCTGTTCCTAAAAATGGCCCAAAATAGTCTTTTAATGCCTTTTTCTTCATAATAGTTGAGTGCCAACAAGTGTGGGAACAGCATGTTGATTTTATACTAGCCTGTATCATGTCACAACAAAGATCCTATTTTAATGCGCTGTTTGCATGACTTGGCATTACATAACTCACTGACAGAACTTAAATGTATTGACTGCATGTTTCTTGGACTATTTATGTCACACTCTAGCTATGGTGATGTAGGTCTGGTTATTTTTACCACACAGCAATGTTATGTAATCAGTAGTGAATAGTGACTGCAAGGTCAGCCTAGTCCACTTGTTCATGGTTCAATTACCAGATACTGTATAAAGTTAAACAAGGGACTTGTAAGGTGCAAAGGCACATGTAAGCAGGACACTAACATTTGCCTGTTAGTGTTATTCCAACAGGTGTTTGCACTCCACTGTTAGGAAGAAAAAGGGATTAAAAACAATATTTTTGGACCATTAGCAGGAATAACTATGGAATATTTTCACTGATAGTAGTAGCTAAGTGTATATTTTATAGGTGTGGGTGAACTTTAAAGCTGTTTCTATTACTTTTTCCCATGAAAAAACAGCATTGTTTAATTAATTAGGTCAAGGTCATCATATTGTTTCAGCTACACCTGTTTTGTCTTTCTTACCATGATATCTAACCATGTTCCAAATTTGAAACTTGTGCGACTTACGGTCGCGAAAATGGACTTTGGACAATTTCCCTGACATGCCCTTTAGCACCCTACATTCAACAGACACAAAACATTGGCCACGTGTGAAAGGTTTATATTTTACATGTATACAACACGTAGCCTATAAAAACCTACAAAGCCCCCCTCAGTCAAGATAATCAAAACGTTGACACACGTTACTGTAAAGTAGCTTGAGAGATACCGCCACTTTATAGGTGCAGCACTATCAGAGTGATTGACTGTTCCATAATGGGCCATAGCATTTACTTCTAGGAAAAGCAAAAAGTAAAAGCAGTTGCTTGAAGCCAAAAGTAAAAGTAAAAGCAGTTACTTGGTTTCATATGCATAATCTTTTACTTCTACTTCAAGGCAAATGCTTATTCTTGACAAGCATTTGCTTGTTTACAAAAGGTTTTACAGTTGGAGCAATTGCTCAGTATTATGCGTATGAATTCTACCATTTGCTAGAAAGGAACACGTAAATAGTAATAGCTTTTTCTAATAGCAATTGCTGTTTAGCAAAAGCATTTACTCTGGGTTTTATGCATACGGGTGGAAGTAATTGCTTCAGTTTTCAAGTAAAAAGCATTTGCTTTTTTATGCATATGGACCATTGACTGTACTTGTATCTCTGAATCGTTAACAATAAAGCTGTGCAAGCTTGATATCAAAGTGTCAAGGAAATAGACTGCATGGCCAGTCAATGGGCCGATTATCCCTGTGAATCCAGATCACTGTGCCTCTAACCAAGGAAGTATCTTTTTGTGGTGTCGCCCCCTCTTGGTTAGAAAGCACCATCCTGGGGACATTCCATAAGGCAGAATGTCCCTAGACGAGAGAATAAATAAGACGACAGTAGACAGGTAATGACCATGGAGTGACTTTATTGCAATTTTGACTTATGAGTATATGAAAAATTATGTAAAATAGGCCCCCAGGAAACTGCAAAACAGCAGTAATATGCAGCGCGTATAAATTGTTTTGAGTATTTACATAAATTACACATGCTGCTGCATACCGGGGGAGGGGGGGGGGCAAGACAAAAGCAAACCTAGCAATCTTAATGTCATAATGTGGAAAAAAGAGTATGTACCACCACCAGCATCATTGTCGGCGTCGCCACTGCCAGGCTAGCACCCCTCCCACCACCACCACCACCACCGGCACCGCCGCTACCACTGTCCACCACCGCCACTTCCCATCATCATCTTCCTTGCCATGTTCTTTTTTCAAACCTCGGTCCTGACTCCTGCATCCTTGTGAAAGATGGCGAGGGGATTGTGTAGGTGTCGAGGGCGGTCCCGAGGATGTCTAATCATCTCCTCGTGCTGTGCAGGTGTCGAGGACGGAGGAGGTATAAACATCTGCTCACGCTGTGCATTTGTCAAGGGCGGAGGATGTCTAAACATCTGTTCACGATGTGCAGGTGTCGAGGGCGGAGGATGTCTAAACATCTGCTCATGCTGTGCATTTGTCGAGGGCGGAGGATGTCTAAACATCAGATCTGTTCACGATGTGCAGGTGTCGAGGGCGGAGGATGTCTAAACATCAGATCTGTTCACGATGTGCAGGTGTCGAGGGTGGAGGATGTCTAAACATCTACTCACGCTGTGTAGGTGTCGAGGGTGGAGGATGTCTAAACATCTACTCACGCTGTGTAGATGTCGAGGGTGGATGATGTCTAAACATCTGGTCACGCTGTTCAGGTGACCAGTGCCTTGAGTACACGACTCTTTCAATCTCTTCGTCTTCTTCTTCTGTGTACTCTCCTGTGGACTGTCGGTGCCATAACTCCGTCATTAATTCCATCATTCTATCTCTCAAGCACTGGTAAAACCAGTCAACCTCACCTTCCGTTTCTTCTGCATCATGCTGCATTATCTCCGCCATAACTTCCTCCAGTTTATCTCTCAAGGACGAGTACAGACTAGCTTCAACCTTCTCATCCTCACCTTTCCTATTTTCTCCCTTGTTTACCCACCATCGCTGCCCTAAATCCGTCGTAAGTTCCACCAGTATATCTCTCACGTACGAGTAGAACACATTTTCACCTTCCGTTTCTTCTTCCATGTTGCTCCAATACTGCATTATCTCCGCCATAACTTCCATCAGTGTATCTCTCGTGGACGAGTACAGACTAGCTTCAACCTTCTCATCCTCACCTTTCCTATTTTCTCCCTTGTTTACCCTCCATCGCTCCCCTAACTTCATCTTGATACGTTCTATCATTGTATACTCTTTACCCTCGATTGCCGGCCTAACTGTATCGTGATTCTTGGTTGTTCTCCAGGCTCATCAACATGAGGGATGCTATGGCGAGGTGACTGTGCAGGTGTCGAGGACGGAGGATGTCTAAACATCTGCTCACACTGTGCAGGTCTCCAGTGCCGAGAGTACACGACTGTTTCCATCTCTTTGTCCTCACCGTCAATGCCTTCTTCTCCAGTGTTCTTCACAGATTGTTCTGGTATCTGCGTCTCTTCCTCTTCCTCCGTGAAGATGTAGTAAAGAGGTGAATCTTCGGGAGTCGAGCGCCGAGAGTACACATTAACTGTTTCAATCTCCTCGTCCTCATTTTCTGCCCTGTGAACCCTCCATTGCCGCCCAAACCTCGCCATGATACGTCCCATCACTGTATCTTGTTCACCGACAGCCTTCAGCTCATCATGATCTCTGCCGACTTCACTGAGGTACATGCGGCCGACTATCTCCTGCATCAGTTTAGCAACTCGCAGAGACTTCTGTAGGTTAATCTTCAGTCCGGCGAAGACGTTGACATCTGGCTGCCAGAACCAAGGAAGGAACCCCTCAGCGAGGCAACCCACCAAGTCTCGATAGATGATGTAGACCATCTCTATCAGACTCCTATCAGTATTCAAGAAGTCTTCTGTGTTGTGGAGAAAGACCGTCTTCAGATGATAACTAGTCACGTATTTATCCACAGTGTGTAGGATGTTTTCACAGTCTCTCATCATGATCCGGCAGACATCTGGGTTACGTAGACACTTGGCAGCCACGTATGCATCCCTTACTCTTTGTTTTAGGTTTTTAATGTGTTCCGTCTCCAGATGAGGACAGGAAAGACGCCATGACTGTGTACGTTCCTGTTCCTTACCTTCTGCTCTCATTGCCTTTCCCATCTCACTTTGATAGTGTGGAGGTTTTGCAACAAGCATAAAACCTCTGTGTTTCAGCTCATCTTTGTCCATCATCCAAGTCTTGTCGATGAATTCATCTGGCCATTCATTCTTGAAGTGAACCGTGGGGACAAGGTCTGTTGAAATGAGGAGCTCATCTGTTGTTATAGGGTCGACGTATTTGATTGTCACTATGGTGTTTGCCTGGCCACCTCCTTTGGGAAGGTCGGGACCTAACATGACATTTTTGTTCTTATAAACACCTGTTTTATTCAACAGTGACTTGACAAAAAAATGGTGTGAATGCATACTTCCTTGTTTCTTCTCTAATATTTTGGCAGAATATTTCTTATAACCGTCTCCATAGTCATCCATTTCAGCCCTGTCTTCCTCGTCATGAGGGAATGCGAACATGAAGTCATATTCATCAGGCAGGACAACCTTTGTTCCCTCTGCTGAACTTCCGCACCTGTGTAAAGTAATATCAGGTCCGTCTTGTTGCTTGTTGCAATTTTCGACGAAAATCTGTACTGAATCACCAATGAATTTTGTGACATGCTTTGCAATGTTGTTTGGTATACAATGTACATTCCCAATACCAGGTGTTTTTATCAAGCTGGAAATTTTTTCATGAGAGTAATCAGCATTATCAGGCAAAGATGAAACATCTCCAAGAAGTGAACTGTTGTAGTTTTTTATTTCCATCAGATTGCGGTAGTTAATTACATCACTGAGTGGTAAAATGCTGCCCAAATATTCCACTTTCCAATTCAGCTTCTCAGCCACCATGTGCAACACAAGTAATGAATGAATGCTGGGAATCGATTCTATCGAAAGTTTTGATTTAGCAGGGAATACCGCAAGAGAATTCAACAACAGTGCGTTTCCGATGACCTGTAAAACATCACTGTGACCTCGTGAAACCACTTCCTGGAGGACTTTATCAAATTGGTCCACTTTCCTGGTAGCACCTTTTTTCAGGTATAGACTACAAATATCAGTGTACCCTCTTTTTGCTGCCACTGAAAATGCTGACTCACCTGCGTTTGTGGTCCCAGCGACAGCTCCCGCATCAATGAGTATCTCAGCTATTTCTGTATGTCCGTTTACAGAAGCAAACAATAATGCAGATTCTGATAACCCAGCACGAACTTCAACCAAAAACTTAACAACGTTAAGTTGACCTATAAGAGCTGAGTAACTGAGTGCAGTATGTCCTTTATAATCTGGAATATCCTTGTCAGCACCAGCTTCAACCAAATACTTTACAATGTCAAGATGACCTTGATCGCATGAGGTCCTGAGTGGAGTATATTTTCCATTGTCTTGAATATCCTTGTCAGCACCGGCTACAACCAAATACTTAACAATGTCAAGATGCCCTTGATGAGATGAGGCCCAGAGTGAAGTGCATCCTTCATTGTCTTGAATATCCTTGTTGGCACCAGCTTCAACCAAATACTTAACAATGTCAAGATGACCTTGATGAGATGAGACCCAGAGTGAAGTGCATCTTTCATTGTCTTGAATATCCTTGTCGGCACCAGCGTCAACCAAACACTTAACAATGTCAAGATGACCTTGACCCGATGACGCCCAGAGTGCAGTACGTCCTTCATTGTCTCGAATATCCTTGTCTACACCAGCTCCAACCAAATACTTAACAATGTCAAGATGACCTCGACCAGATGAGATCCAGAGTGGAGTACGTCCTCCATTGTCTTGAATATCCTTGTCAGCACCAGCGTCAACCAAATACTTAACAATGTCAAGATGACCTTTATTAGATGAGGCCCACAATGGAGTACGTCCTTCATTGTCTCGAATATCCTTGTCTACACCAGCTCCAACCAAACACTTAACAATGTCAAGATGACCTTGACCAGATGAGATCCAGAGTGGAGTACGTCCTTCATTGTCTTGAATATCCTTGTCAGCACCAGCGTCAACCAAATACTTAACAATGTCAAGATGACCTTGATTAGACGAGATCCAGAGTGGAGTACGTCCTTCATTATCTTGAATGTCCTTGTCGGCACCAGCTTCAACCAAATACTTAACAATGTCAAGATGACCTCCTTTAGATGAGATCAAGAGTGGATTATCTCCTTCATTATCGTGAATATCCTTGTCAGCACCAGCGTCAACCAAATACTTAACAATGTCAAAATGACCTTCATCCGAAGAGGCCCAGAGTGGAGTACGTCCTTCATTGTCTTGAATATCCTTGTTAGCACCAGCTTCAACCAAACATTTAACAATGTCAAGATGTCCTAATTTAGATGAGCTCCAGAGTGGAGTACGTCGTTCATTATCTTGAATATCCTTGTCAGCACCAGCATCAACCAAACATTTAACAATGTCAAGATGACCTGGATAAGATGAGGCCCTGAGTGGAGTACGTCCTTCATTATCTTGAATATCCTTGTCTGCACCACCTTCAACCAAACACTTAACAATGTCAAGATGACCTAGTTTAGATGAAGCCCAGAGTGGAGTGCGTCCTTCATTATCTTGAATATTCTTGTCTGCACCAGCTTCAATCAAACACTTAACAATCGCAAGATAACCTATATTAGATGAGATCGAGAGTGGAGTACGTCCTTCATTGTCTTGAATATCCTTGTCAGCACCAGCTTCATACAAACACTTAACAATGTCAAGATGACCTTCATAAGACGAGGCCCTGAGTGGAGTACGTCCTTCATTATCTTGAATATCCTTGTCTGCACCAGCTTCAATAAAACACTTAACAATGTCAAGATGACCTAGTTTAGATGAGGTCCAGAGTGGAGTACGTCCTTCATTGTCTTGAATATCCTTGTGTGCACCAGCTTCAACCAAACACTTAACAATGTCAAGATGACCTAACTTAGATGAGATCGAGAGTGGAGTACGTCCTTCATTGTCTTGAATATCCTTGTCGGCACCTGCTTCAAACAAACACTTAACAATGTCGTTATGACCGAGTGCACTCGCTACACTCAATAATGGCTCAACTGATGACTTTATTTCGACCAAACCAAATGGGGGTTCGATATTGCGCCCTGATCCGTCTGCACGTAGAGTCCAACCAATTTCTACCTTTGCGTTCACGTCGGCTCCATAACCAATCAGTTCTCTGACTGCATTCAAATCTCCTGCAAACACGGCTCTTGGCAAGCATCCATATGCATCCGGAGTTCTTGCATACAACGACAGGACAGTATTATTCTGCGAGGACTGTACCTCCATCGTGGAGAGTTCCCTTGAACTTGAATTCTTTTTTGATGTCACCTGGAATATCCAATGTCAGCCCTGTTACAACCGTGTTGTAGCCAGTATCAAAAAACAGGGCGGCGAAAAGGGAGGTCACCAGCTCACGTTAACGCATCAAAACCCACAGAAACGTCAAAAAAGTGCAAAAAAAATCGCTCAAAATGGAAATGTCAAAATTTATCACTAAAAACTCCGCTTTGCCAAAGTTTAGGTGCCTACAATGAAAGTTTGCCTGGTTACAATAGTAAATGAAATGGCCTGGGCCATTGTGCTCACCTCTGTGATAAGTCTCTGTGGTAAAGTTAAACTGTGACACTCATGGTGAATGATGAAGAATCAGTACAGACAAGATAAAGCTGAACACACCAAATTATTTCATCTGATCAGCAATAATTTAATCAATGACAAACTCAGTCGAAGACCGTCAGAAGGAGTTAGTGGTGTGAGCAAAACCGCTTTCCGCAGATGTCAAAAATTCTATTTTTCAAGATGGCCACCTGGCGGCCATATTTGAAGTATGTTGGAACTGAAATCTCGGCATAAATGTAGAGGACACTTACATAGATATTTAGGCAATATAAAACCATCTTAACCTTTACTATTGATTAGATATGGCCTGAAGAAAATTTTTCAAGATGGCTGACTGGCGGCCATATTTGACGTCCATTCCAACCGAAATTTTGCCATACAGTAGTTCCCCGTATACCCCGACGTGACCCAAAACCCGATCAGAAAATTTTCTAAGTCCAACGACGATGTCAATTCATACCCAATAATAGGGATAAGAGGCATGGCGTTAACCTTCACTGATCAGCGGTCGAAAACGCGTTTTGAGGTTTCCCGCAAGCTCGATTGTGCATTCTCTTTTCAGACGACCACGTCTGAAGACGTAACCTTATTATTTTTGGCGACTCCTCGTAATGATGATGTAACAATCTGCTTTTTGTGTACCAGCTAGGCCTATAAACCCTATACAAAACTGTAGTTACCGATGATTTACATGATGACGTTTATGAGGGTTGGGATGTTTGGTTTGGGGATACGCTTTCTTTAGTCAGGGGTGTAGCTAGCTTTATGGTCGGGGAACACTACTCCTTCGCCAATTTTGGCCCCCAAAAAACTCATGAAAAACACACATTTCTTAACCGCCTGGGGGATTTGCCCCCTCTGTCCCCATCTTGCCACGCCCCTGTTGGTTCTAGTGTATCGTCGACTTCAGTGTGGTTGAATGGAGTCTACATCACTTCACAGCCCCCTGCCCCATTTGCACTGCTGAGGGGCCCTGGCCTTGGACACTTTGGGCAGATTTCACAAAGGGTGTAACTTCGTCAAATGCGTGGTGGAAGTACGTGCATTTAGTGAAATTACACGCGTCCAAGCCTTAAGGGCGAGCCATCATTGTGAATTTTCATATTTCTCCAACCCCTCTGAGAAAAGCAACAAAGACACCTCCAGTTGACTGTTTTTATAGTCCAATGTGATCACTGTGCTTTATAGACACGGAAAATGAAGAAAGTCCCAAGGATTACAGCTTAATTACATTACATAATCGTAAACAAAGAAATTCACCAAGCACGAAAAACAGGTACAATTTTCTTGGAGAGGAAGCATGTAAATGACACATTGAAGGTGTGGCAACAATGTCACAAATCCATAGAACCTGGGGTGGCGAGGGTGTCCTGACATGCTCTTCATGTACACCATACACGCTCAGTACAAAAAGGACAACCAGGAAGTAAAATCCAAATCCAATATGGCCGCCCTGTTTTGGAAAATCTGGCTGCACGCATGGAATTCACATGCCGAGTACTCTATACCTGTTGAAAATATTGCTGTCAAAATGGGTGGACTAAATAGAAAAAAACTCGAACTTTATGATCCACTTGTCGTTTGATCCTCAAAATGTACCATTTCGTGGGAAAGTGTACCGATTACTAGTCTTTTGTTTCAACTTATTAGCCAATTAGTGCGTTCTAAGATGTATCTCATTCAATTCCTTTTGACTTATAGACCCCGCAGGTGCCTTCATTTCCGTCATATATCTTGTACTTTTATGGTATTTTGACATGTTTTATTTCCAATGCTCCAAAAATTCACAATGTTGGCTCGCCCTTTGTGAAATCGGCCCTTTGAGTCCAGTAAAAATTCCCTTCGGACAGCAACTCAGACATGCCAATGCGTGGGAGAATTTGGTCATGCTCATGCACAAAATCGTTCAGTTTGGAGAACCAACAAGATGATGTAACAATGTAAAGGCCCAGCCATAATCGACCGCAGTCCGCCCGCTCTGGGAGTAACGCATGAAACTGATCGCAGGTTTCCAAGGGGTGAATGTGCGGGGTCACGGCGGGGTATACGGGGAACTACTGTAGGTTATCAAGGATACCCTTTCGGATTACGCAATGACCTTTAAGGTCAGAGGTCAAGGTCACGGTCAAACAGTTCCAAAATGCAAATCGACTCAAAATTCAGGGGAAAAGTAAATAGAAGCCTGCATTAACCATCCCCTATAGGTTTAATCAAGGATCCTTGTTCCAGTTACGCAATACTTCTCAATGTCAGAAGTCAGGGTCACAGTTAACCAGCTCTAGAGTAGTAAACTTCTCATCGGAAACCATTGACATCGCTCCGATGTCCTTTTCGTGTTGATAATATGTTCGATCCAAGCTCCTCGCAAAAAGAAAGTCTTCTGGTGGATTTCCGAGGAGACTCGATCCTCCAGACGAGTTCGAACATCCTGAACATGTGCGGGGGTTCTTGCGGTCAAAGGTGGACCACTATGGTTCTTATTATTGTTAGTCTCTGAACATTTAGCATGAGAAAGTCCATAATTTCTTCATTGACTCATGATTTTCTCGGAAACTGTCACCACATAGGCCTAGGCCAAGTACTCACCTGTGGCTGGTGCTATATATCCGGTAAATCAGAATTCACGGCTGGTGCTCGAACTATTTTGTTGCAAACTTTCCACGCCTTGATGTCAAAATCAGCAATTCCTGGAAGTGAGGAATTTATTTCAAACAAGCCTGGCGGCGACAGGCTTCACCAGGTGACCTGAGGAGTGGCACTCAGCCTCATTTCCCCAGGCCTCAGCAGCCGCGTATTGGCATATAAACACACGTGATGGCGGATACACAACAACCAGTGATTACAGGGGCGGATCCAGGTTTATGCCAACGGGTGTTTGCTGACTGGGCCAAAAGGGCAATACCCTATGGAAATGCCCAGGCGCCATATGCACAAAACATCTTAAGTGTAATTTTTAAAGAATTTCCCTAAGTAGTCATCCTTAACCTGAGTGGTATGCACAGTAAATGAAAGCATCTTAAGATGATGAGAATTTTCTTTAAAATCTCCTTAACTTTAAGGTACCTCATCAAGTCTCATAAGTGAAAATTTTGTCCTTATATCCAGCAAAAACTTGTGTCTTTGACCTATTCAAAGCTCTGCAGCAGCGTCATTTCTTCATTGCTCTTTAATATTGAAGTCAAAGCAATTTACATTGAAGTTAAAGCAAATGGCTCGCGGTGTTTGTTTTGATTCAGTTGGGGCGCCATGACAGTTGGTCCTCAATATCAAGCACCATTTTGAGAAAAAGGCGAAGAAAGATTTTAGTTTAATGGGAAATGCATTAGACAGCCAAACTTCGGAGGCGTGTTCTGCAAAATCTGCCGCTTCAAAATCAGTATGAATTGTACAAAAAATGCACATTTTGACCGACTGAATTTGAAAACGTCATTAACCCATTTTAACAAATTTTTAATGCAACCTCGTCCCCAGTGTTTACGTTCGCATATTTGCACAGGTTTTGCATATGGCTGGAGCACGGCTTTGCCTGGAGGCGCGATTCACTCTCTATGGGAGGTACCATCAAAAATCAAAACAAACCCCGCGAGCCATTTGCTTTAATGAGTGGAAAGGGCAGTGTGCATATCAATGCTATTTAGGGACCGTGAAAATCCTTTTGATTTTTACCCAGATGATGATATATACAGTCGTGGGGTGTATCATGTTCTGAGCTTCGTTTGAGGTAGTCCGGACGCAAAACCCCGATTTTCTGAGAAGTGGTACTTTTTGTATAACCCCATGTTTCTATCTGTTGGTAATACATTTATGGGGTGTAAACCCCACCGTTTAAAAGTTAGCTGTACATCGGGTTCCATTCTCCTGTACAAAACTCAGTGGTTGCGTCAACTGACGTCCAATGATAAAGTCAGTCCGAAAAATTCAAACGGGATTTTCTCAAAACGCTCAAGGGTGCCAGAGTGGCACCCGCCGGATTCTGAATCTCTGTCATTTGGAGATATAAAAAATGCAAAAAAATTGCTGTTATACAAAATTTTCCACTTTTTCGTTCTGCGTCCAGACTGAGGTGTTTGCAGGGCGTTTGCAATTCTCTTGCTCGTCGCATGGGGGCTTTTTGTTCATGCAGTTCAGCTTTAAGGCGGGGGCCACCTATAGCTGAGCTAATTCCCTAGTGGCAATCCACGGAACTTTCCTTTGTGAGCTGCTCAAACGACCAGTGCAACAACTAGAACGACAAATTAGTTTGTGGTCGATCCTCCCATTAGCTGAAACAAAGGGTACAGCTTTCGGTACATAATGCCGCCTTATTACAAAGAATCAAGAGACTATCTTCTGTATACCAGTAACTTTGGCTTGTATCTACACGTTAATGAAGTCAGAATTCAAAAATTCTTTTTCATTGTTGAGAAAATCTCAATTTTGTGAAGATTTTCTCAAGCTATGCCCTTTATTGGAGGTTTGACCATTCCAGACATGAGCAATAACAATAATGGGGCTAACCAGGGAAAACTACACCTCCAGGTGGCTCTACTGTACTATAAGTCCTAGTGTCACTGTTTGCAACATGGCAGAGTATGGAAAGAGGACTGTTCAGAACTCAAAAATGAGTTATCAAACAGAGGAGTGTCACTTACCGGCAGAAAAAGTGATCTAATCATTTTCAACCTCAGAATCCTCCATCATTGACTTAATCATCGTATCAGACTTGATATTTTGTCCATCATTCTTTTATCTAATGGCACAANATTCTGAATCTCTGTCATTTGGAGATATAAAAAATGCAAAAAAATTGCTGTTATACAAAATTTCCCACTTTTTCGTTCTGCGTCCAGACTAAGGTGTTTGCAGGGCGTTTGCAATTCTCTTGCTCGTCGCATGGGGGCTTTTTGTTCATGCAGTTCAGCTTTAAGGCGGGGGCCACCTATAGCTGAGCTCATTCCCTAGTGGCAATCCACGGAACTTTCCTTTGTGAGCTGCTCAAACGACCAGTCATTCATATTCAGATTAAGGGCTAGGTCCACTCACCAAATTTTCCAAGCCCACTTTTCTGAAATGTCAAATATCTTTAAAACAATACAGTCGTTTTACTTTGCATCTACACCTAAATTATCAGACGGACAGTGCAACAACTAAAACGACAAATTAGTTTGTGGTCGATCCTCCCATTAGCTGAAACAAAGGGTACAGCTTTCGGTACATAATGCCGCCTTATTACAAAGAATCAAGAGACTATCTTCTGTATACCAGTAACTTTGGCTTGTATCTACACGTTAATGAAGTCAGAATTCAAAAATTCGTTTTCATTGTTGAGAAAATCTCAATTTTGTGAAGATTTTCTCAAGCTATGCCCTTTATTGGAGGTTTGACCATTCCAGACATGAGCAATAACACAATAATGGGGCTAACCAGGGAAAACTACACCTCCAGGTGGCTCTACTGTACTATAAGTCCTAGTGTCACTGTTTGCAACATGGCAGAGTATGGAAAGAGGACTGTTCAGAACTCAAAAATGAGTTATCAAACAGAGGAGTGTCACTTACCGGCAGAAAAAGTGATCTAATCATTTTCAACCTCAGAATCCTCCATCATTGACTTAATCATCGTATCAGACTTGATATTTTGTCCATCATTCTTTTATCTAATGGCACAAATCAGCTCCTATAACCAGTTAACCCTACAGCAATAGAAGCAAGTTCTACCCTTAGGTTTTTATGCCTTAGAAATCAAATGAGCTGATTAATTTTGATCTGAGATGTTGGGGTCATGGTGATATCGACGTTCGATATCACAAAATTTGATATTTTGAGATAACTTGCCACATTGTCAACTGATCAACATAAAACAAGTCTTAATTCATGCCTGCTTATCCAAGGACAGGACTGTATTAAAATTATCAGCCGCATGTGTCCGGGTGATTGAGATATCATGAGATTTTGATATTTTCAAACTTGATAATTTGAAATATCTCTGCCCGTGGTTGAGGTAGGGACATGATATCACCCATACTTAGGTTATTGAGCATGCCCATTTCGATTATGCAATGACCTTGATGATCAGGTCAAGGTCAAACTTGATAATTTGAAATGTCTCTGTCTGTGGTAGCAGTAGAGGTTTGATAAGACCCATATTTAGGTTATTTAGGATGCCAATTTCTATTATGCAATGACCCTGATGATCATAGGTCAAGGTCAAGGTCAGAGGTCAAGGTGAAATTTCCCAAAGAACTGATAAACAATGAAACTCACTGAACAGAAACTGGATAGTATAACCTATAGTGTAGTAGAGACCCCTATTATCGAGAGGTTGAAGTATATTCTGGATAGCCCCATTGACTGAGTATGGTAACTCAATGAGCTTGTATTGTGGAACCAAGCAGTCCTGGAATTCTATTCAAATGTCAGGTATGCCAGGCATGCCAGGGAGGCTTACATCATAATGCCACTGTACATTCTGAATAGGAGTGGGCCTACCAGTATGCAGTGCATTGGGTTCAGAGGGTTTAGTCTAGAAACCCTTTCTTAGGACTGACATTCAAGCTGAAAATTATATTGAGAAAAATAAGCATTTTCATCAGTTTTCAAAACAAATTTTGAAATTCTAACTTCATCAACGTGTATATACAAACTTCAGGTTACAAGTACGCAGGAAATAAACTCTTTGTTTTTTGTGACACCTTTCGGTATGTAATATTAATGTGGCTTAAAGCCACATTAATATTACATACCGAAAGGTGCACCATTGTTTTAGCTAATTAGGGCATCAGCTGGTGACAAACTCCACATTTTCGTTTTTCCAACGTCCGTCTGGTACATATGGTGCAGCTGTAGTTCAAAACGGCCAGGGCATTTCAAAGATATTTGACATTTTTAGAAACTCTGAAAATTTGGTGAGTGGACCTAGCCCTTAAATCCGATACTCTTTTCGAAAACAGCGTAAAGCCTTCCCATTCAGTGTACAGTCTTGTTCGTATTAATATCAACACCTATTATCTCAAATATCTCATAAAGCATCAAACCAATTTAAATGCGGTTTTCTGCATTAAGTCAGAAATCTTGTTGACTACAACTGGGCATCAATGTTTTTGCACAAGATTCACTTCTTCATTGCGTAATCTGTCATTGAAAAAAGGTCCAAAATAAAACTTTTTTGTTTCTGGATTTTTCACCAGAATTCCTTTGCTAGAATGAAGTTATGCCAAAATAAAGGTTATTTAGCAAGTTCCTGTCAAAATCGGCCATTTAGTTTTTGAAAAATTGACGTTTTTGTAAAGCTATATCAACACCACTTGTCTTCCACTTCCAACAACTTATGAGACGGTCCCTACATAATAATGCAAACCATACTTCATGTCCCTTGTGTAGGCCGTCAGTGCATACAAAATCCATAGATCTATAGAACAGCGCGCTGAGTCCTATGTGGCAAAAGTGTTACATAATAATTTTCCAAGTGTGTGGAGGCTTTAGTGACCAATTCATGCACTGGTTAACTTCAAACAAACTTAGATGACAAAGGCTACTAAGTTCTTTCTCAATGCCTGTTACTTTTTGCAATACAATGCCATGAATAACCAGAACAGGTCACAACATTTATCTCTGCCTATACAGTGACCCATGCATGGTGTATGGTTTGCATTATTATGTAGGGGCCGTCTCATAAGTTGTTGGTAGTGGAACACAAGTGGTGTTGATAGAGCTTTACAAAAACGCCAATTTCTCAGAAACTAAACGACGTATTTTGACAGTAACTTGCTAAATCACCTTTATTTTGGCATAACTTCATTCTGGCCAAGGAATTTTGGTGAAAAATCCAGAAACAAAAAAAATAAATTTTTGGACCTTTTTTCAATGACAGATTACGCAATGAAGAAGTGAATCTTGTGCAAAAACATTGATGCCCAGTTGTAGTCAACAAGATTAGGATAATTTCATGGACATTTCCTATTCTTCGTTTACTGATTCTTTTGGACTCATTCATGAGCTGCTTCATTGTTCTGCCCTGTCACGAACAAGCTTTTGTGCTGATTCGGATGAGGCCAAATTAACAGGATTAAACAACCTGATGCAGGAAATTAAAAGCTATCTTGGAGATAGAAATCCAAATAAAACAACGAACTCTAAATTTCTGGTGGAAGTTTACAACTTCTACGAAATGCATAACATCACAAAAAACGCTGATGATGCTGCTGACCACATGAAGGACTGGGTGGAGTCCACTGCCAGCAAGAGGTTTGCAGATGTAGAAGCATCAAGGGAACAACTATTTCTGACAAGAACTGTCATGGATGTACGCAACCTAAGGAGGCAGGTGGAAATCCGAGTGAAGAAAAGGAAGTCATATCAATTTTGGGACGTTATTTGGGAGAAATTTGCAATGATGAGACTTTCCCTTTAAAGACAATGTACACAACAGCCCTCTTTAATTGGACTGGCCCAATCTGTGAGTAGCACTTTTGTTTATAATTGAAAAGACAGTCTGACCAGTTACCCCTTCACACTTCAATAAAAGTAAAAGAAACCAGATGCTGCCCAAAATGGTCCAGTTCATAAACCCTGCAGCTATTTGCAACACTCATTACATGATGAGGCATAGTAAGTTCTGGTCCAGGTTTGATGGTATGGTCTGATGGGTGTCAGATGCTGGCCCAGAATTGTCTGGTCCATATGAACTATTACAGCAAATTTGTACATTCACTGGGTGAGGTGTTGGCAAGTTTTCATCCAAGTATGGTGGTCTGGTAAGAGAAAGTCACCAGGAAGTAGTCCGGTTTTACAAGATGTATTTATCTCAAGGTGACAGCAGGAATGTGAGGACGGATCATCCACTGCAAGACGATTTCCTTGTACTTGAACCCCCACCTGGGCTATAAAAGGCAGAGAAAAATAGGTCACCAGTCATTTCCTGCCTGAGCACCACAGCGAGAGGTTCTCATAGTGCATCATGTCATGCATTATGGTACTATGCATTACAAGCTACCTGGATGAGTCATCACTTCAACCCAGGGCTCGAGATGTGGGGGTTTAAACACAGTTATTAACCCACTAGGCTAAAACACATTTTTACTAGGGATTTTTGCATCATGTAATTCTGATATCTCACATGCATTACAATGTGCACTACTAATCAACAGCCATGTGCTTATTTCCCGGGAATTACACGTAGTACTATTAATAACAACCACCACTCAGCAACCAGGTACCGTTAACAGTGGGCAGGACATTGTAAGTAGGTCACCTACCCCATCAGACTGATGGGATGTTGCATCTAGCTCCTCCGTTGAACGGTCTAAGAGGAGATATCACTTTCGGATGGACGGACAGCCGGACTGACGGCGGAGGGTAAAACAATATCTCCCCGACTTTTTTCAAAAAGCGGGGAGATAACAATTCTTTCGCAGAACGGGAGCATAAAGGTTGTACATGTAGCTAAAACATTTCGTTGAAATCAGTTAGTTAATTTTTGTCATGAATATGTTAGGACGCTTGTTTTCAAAGAGCGTCAATAAAGTCGGCATAGGTAGCCCCCCCCCCTCCCGCCTTAATTCACCAACATTTAGCATGAGAAAGTCCCTTTCTTCATTGACTCATGATTTTCTCTGAAACTGTTACCACATCTTGCTACTCACCCCCCGGCTGGTGTTATACATCCAGTAAGTCAGAATTCACGGCTGGTGCTCGAACCATTTTGTTGCAACCTTTCCACGCCTTTTGATGTCAAAATCAGCAATTCCTGGAAATGAGAAATTTATTTCAAACAAGCCTGGCGGCGACAGGGTTCACCAGGTGACCTGAGGGGTGGCACTCATCCTCATTCCCCCAGGCTTCAGCAGCCGTGTATTGGCATATAAACACACATGATGGCGTATACACAACAACTAGTGATTACTGGGGCGGATCCAGGTTTATGCCAACGGGGGTGTGCTGACTGGGCCAAAAGGGCATGAGAAAGTCCATAATTTCTTCATTGACTCATGATTTTCTTTGAAACTGTAACCACCTTGCTGCTCACCGGTGGCTGGTGCTATACATCCGGTAAGTCATAAGTGGGGGCTGGTGCTCGAACCATTTTGTTGCAAACTTTCCACGCCTTGATGTCAAAATCAGCAATTCCTGGAAGTGAGGAATTTATTTCAAATAACGCATACATGTACCGTATTTATGCGTGTTTTAGCACACTGCGCTTACAATCGACGTGTGCTAAAATTCGAATATAAGCACAGTGCGCTTACATGTAAATTCGAACAAAAAGTGATGTGGCCAATGATTCCAAAAGGAACATCCGTTTTAGTGTATTTCGTACGGCCATAAGTGTTCTCATATAGTTTGCATCTAAGTTCAGTGTAGGTATACGATACCTACTTACTCGGCGAGTCCCGCCGGCGCGGGTTAGTTTGCCGATCACGGACAACCATCGCCTACAACCACAACCAACGGACTAATTATCGTTTATATCTAGAATGCGCCGACGATCTGGAGCCGACAAAATCCTTGGCCAGGAACAGGCGCCAAAGAAGCGGTTTTGTTCCAGAAAAGTATAAGCGCATGTGCTTATAATCGGGCGAAACGAAAGCGGGAAAAGGCCTTAAAACAAGCGGTTTTCGTTTATAAGCGCATGTGCTTAAATACGCATAAATACGGGTATATATCTAATATCGATTACTGGCCGGATGTTTTAATTAGACCAGTGGGTACGCCAGAATGGGGAAGTAGGGCAAGCTGTTGTTGTACATTTTCATATTGCTTTGATCTAGGCCCCTGTGAGGAAAGTCCCAAGGATTACAGTTTAATTACACCAACAAATTCACCAAACACGAAAAACAGGTACAATTTTCTTGGGGACGAAGCATGTGAATGACACATTGAGGGTGTGGCAGCAATGTTACAAACCCACAGAACCTGGGGTGGCGAGGGTGTCTTGACCTGCTCTTCATATTGTACACCATCATGCTCAGTACAAAAGCGACAACCAGGAAGTAAAATCCAAATCCAATATGGCCGCCCTGTTTTGGAAAATCTGGCAGCATTCATGGAATTCACATGCCGAGTACTCTATACCTGTTGAAAATATTGCTATCAAAATGGGTGGACTATAAGTAAAAAAAAAACTCGAACTTTATGATCCACATGTCGGTTTGATCTTCCAAAAGTAACATTTCTTGGGAAAGTGTACCGACTACTAGTCTTTTGTTTCAACGTATTAGCTAATTAGTGCGTTCCAAGATGCGTCTCATTCAATTCCTTTTGACTTTAATTAGGCCGGGTTTATTTGGCAAGCATGCTTGCCAAGCAGTTCCCTTTTTTGTCCTTATTTAGCAAGCATGCTTGCCATCTAATGCTGAAAAATGTCCCTATTTGGCAAGCATGTCACGCCCTCTAATGAATATTAATCAGGATGTGCTTGCCATATTATTCAGCACGTCTGGCTATTGGGCAAGCAAATATGCCATTTGTTTGTTATAACCTTGGAGGAAGTTATAACCTATCCAGGTGCAAGCAAGGGCCAAGGGAGATCG
>NMRB01000112.1:170576-274804 GCA_002633025.1 Notospermus geniculatus
GTACGAAAACTCAATTCGGTTATTACCTCCCGACCGGGAGTTTTTTCGATTGGGAGGTCACCTCCCGATGCGGCAAAAGTTCCTGACTGCTGAATGCACTCTCAACTGCGTGCACAGTACACATGCCACATTTTATCATGTTTGGCCAGCTTTACCGGCATTCATTGATGACCATAATCCCAATATCACCCTTAAGTTGACATTTATTATATATTCTCGAAACTTTATTTACTCACTATCAAATAAATCGAGAAATTTTAAAAGACCTATAACATTGCGAATTGGTATATTCTCGATAATTACCATTGGATGAGGAGTGTACGCTTCGGTAAAGGTCGGAAATTAATGATGACGTCAGTAACTCGTCTAATGGTCTCAAGTGATCTTTATTTTAGTATCATTACTCCATTTGTCAGTGTTAAATATCAAATTGTGGTCATATATTCAATGCTTGTTCAAACATTGGATGTAGTAGCCTATGTTATCATTCTTATAGTACAAAGCATTTACGTTTTGGAAATAAAAGATTTCTTTCATCGATCGCTTGAAGCCAAAATTTCGTTATATATACTGACGAAAGAGGTCGCTAGTGGTACTTCCTAGAAAGTCCGTAAAAAATCCTGATTTTCCCCCCAAAAAACCCTATTTACTGGTGATAACCATGCAGAATATTGTGAATTCTGTGAAGGGCACTGCTCTCGGTGTTGCAGAGTATTTCACTCCCGTTTTAAAGGTATTTCATGCCTGTACTGAATGAAATGAGAAAAAGACAGAAGTCAAGTCAAAAATCCCCAGCAGGCCACAGGAGGTTGGCTCAACCGAGGATGGCCCCTAGGGGTATATAAATAAGACAAGGACATCACGTTTTTTTCGACTTCTCACTTCAAGCCCAGATTTTCACAATAAAATATCAATATTTTCACAAAAACCTACCTTCACCGTAGTCTCCACATTGTATACTGTACATATCCACAGAAAATAATCCCAAAAAGTTCCTTTGAATAATTAAAACCGGCCGTTAATTAACATCGCTTCGGTGTGTAAGACTGGTTGGCAACCACCATGTTGAAATTCCAACTGTCCAAAGGCGATATGCAAGACGGATTCTGATTGGCTGCATATCGCCTTTGGAATTTCAACATGGTGGTTGCCAACCAGTCTTACACACCGAAGCGATGTTAATTAACGGCCGGTTTTAATTATTCAAAGGAACTTTTTGGGATTATTTTCTGTGGATATGTAGGCCTACAGTATACAATGTGGAGACTACGGTGAAGGTAGGTTTTTGTGAAAATATTGATATTTTATTGTGAAAATCTGGGCTTGAAGTGAGAAGTCGAAAAAAACGTGATGTCCTTGTCTTATTTATATACCCCTAGGGGCCATCCTCGGTTGAGCCAACCTCCTGTGGGCCTACCGTAGCTAGGCCTAGGCCTAGGCCGTGCGGTAGCCATAAGGGCCTAGGCCTACCGTAGGCCCCTGATCAATGATGGAATGGATGGAGAGCTCTTCTACTTTGTTCCCTGTGTCTACTTTTACGTGTGTAGGCGTAACCATGGTCATGTGCACAGAGAAGCCAGTGCAGTGCATAGGCCTACATGTGTGTGCGCGCTGATTGCCTTTTCCTTGCCGTGTGATTTGTCTACTTCGTCAGTTCATGATTGTGGCTACCGGCTGCGAAGTTACGACGCAATATATAATTATTTAAGACTAGTCCCTAATAATAATGTGCAGCATCGGCCATATATTTCATAGATTCGGCATATTTTAGGCACGAAAATTGCACTCACAAAGTACGTGCTTCGGAGCTGTCGGTACAAACAACCTTCACCTGAATGCCTGAAGGACGGGTGTTGCTTACAACTTTGGACACAAGAGGGCAGCAGCTGACTGTTCCAGTTACATCTTGGCACTAGGTGGCAGCAGCTGACGGTGTCCGGATTCACTCTCCAGCACACGGTCAAACTCTCCGACTCCATGTGTTGGAGATTGGATTTCTGGACACCGTCAGCTGCTGCCACCTGTCGTCTGTTGGTAATCAGCGCGGCAGTTCGAAGTGCTCGCCGAGAAATCTTCGGAAAAAGTGACAAAAAACATTATTTTGCGCACCTTATCTCAAATTTTGCCACTTATCAAGGGAAGAAGACTGTCAGCCATGGAAGAGGATGAGTTTGAAGCGATGTTCGCTGATGAACTGGATGCAATGAACGATTTGGAGGGTGCGTCAGTGCATATCAGGCTCATGGTCATGCGGCGCCCCTGTGCTGTGTAGCTGTAGGGCCTACATGATGCATGCATGGGCTGGTGGTGTAACAGTAAAGAATATCCCCTGTAAAAAGTGTCCGCTCTTATTTTACCCTGGCGGATTAAGGTGCATGGCAATAGAAACCAAGGCTAAAGTTTAGAATCCCCGATCGGAAGTGACGTTACTCCATGGCACACAATGGAAATCCTATTGTACAATGCGGCTTATTTCAGTTCGGGAAAGTTCCAAAATTGGAAGCGTTTCCGACTTTGGAAACGTTTCTTTTTTTGGAAGCTATTTTCGATTCCAATATAGCGGGAACGTTTCCGAGTTTGGAAGCCAAGAGATAGAGATTCTGGCGGAACTGAGCCTTTTGATGATGATAATAGATGATTATCGATGATTGCAGCCAACTTACGCCAGCAATTCAGATTTCACGCCGTGGAATACAAGGTCACAGGTGCTGCCATCTGTTAGTGGAAAAAAACACTTCCCGATTTTTGCTTTTCATATCCCGATTGGGCCTAACGTGCAAGAAGGCCTACAAAGATTCCGATATCGGAATCAAAAACCGCTTCCGAAAAAGGAGACGTTTCCAATATCGGAATCGCTGGGCTTCCAAAATCAGAAACGTTTCCAAATTTGGAACTTTCCCGAACTGATTTATGATTCCGCCAATCCCGATCGATGACCTTTTCCTTTCTGGGGGCACTGATCGGGGATTCTAAACTCGTTCCGAAACCAATTATTTGACATTAGAATACATGTTCCGGGAAATCAGTGCATAAGCAAGTAAAGTGTCAAGTGGCCACCCCTTCCATAAAGAACAACAATGCATAAATAATTCCCTTTTCCAACGCATTTCAATGCTGAATGCATACAGAAATACGACTTGTGGCAGTGAGCGACTTACCAGTTCGGGGCTGGCTCACAGGAAGTTGCCGAATTGAGCAACGGTTGCCACATAGGCCTACAGCAACGTTGCCAAATTTGCTGGTTTAATTACTCCAAAGTGAATGAGCTCATTCTTTTGTAATATTACAGGCTGTCCAGGCTCACCAGTTCCTAGGTCAAAGAAGAGCCTGGCTTTTACAACTCCAAAAACAAAGCCTAAAAGTCAAGAAAACCTGGATGACAGTCTATTGCCATCAATTGAGGAGAGCCCTGTTGCTGAGGTGAACGGTTCCAGTGAGAAACAAGACACATCCTTGGGAGCTCTCAGCTCTTCCTCACGGAAACGAAAGGAATATGAACTTTTTGGCTGCCTCTCTGATGATGAACCTGAAGATACAATGGATGGAGTTATTCTTCCTGATATTGGTATGTCATGCTCCTCACCTGTCTACAACAGTAGAACCTCTCTATTGAGGAAACCAGAACCTTTTTTTCAGTCCTAATATCTTGCACATTTCAGAACCAAGGCGGAAGAAACCCAGGACACAAAATTCAGGAATCGTCTCCACTGCTGCACCGACAGCAACTGATGATGATTATTTTGATGACTTTGAGATTTCACCACCACCATCACCTGACAAGCCCAAGTC
This sequence comes from Notospermus geniculatus, assembly GCA_002633025.1. Taxonomy (NCBI): domain Eukaryota; kingdom Metazoa; phylum Nemertea; class Pilidiophora; order Heteronemertea; family Lineidae; genus Notospermus; species Notospermus geniculatus. Next base: position 174,366 of record NMRB01000112.1, read on the forward strand.
AAAGGATATCAGATCTTATAAGAAGAGCAAGACCATGTTTGATGTAGATCTGGGTTATCATGACAGGATCATGGCGAGTAAGTAAAATAGGTAATCCTAGGAATCAAGACTGATAAGTCTTGCACCTTTCACCACCACTATTAGCAGCAGTTGCAGTGTTAGCCAACGATGCACCTCTGGAGTGTATTCCTGTCTTTACTATTAAAACCTGATTAGACATAAGATTACTCAGCCAGTTACCAGATAAACCAGACCTTTGTACCTCTTAACATTTATTTTTGATATGATTTCAGAATATGACTATGGAAGACAGCATCTGTTGACAAGAATGCCAGACACTGACTTCGTCGGGATCACAAGCGCCAGGTCTGGTAGGCGGTTCTATCTGGCTCGAAAAGATGACGATGATCTGACGCAGGAGGTAAATGAAATTTATATGTGGCACTTGAATAACAAAGGGATAAATGATACCAACATACATGTAGTGTTTCAAGCAACTACCGGTAGGTTTTTATCATTTTGTACAGGTATTGTTCTCACTGTAGTAAAATGTGGTTCAGTTATGGTTTTATTCTGCTTATAGCAAAAGATGGTGGCAAGCGCATCTCGCAGTGTCCAGCTCCTCTCAACTCCATACTACCAGCTTAAGCTGCAAGTTGATGATGAGAAGAGAAAAAAGCTACTGGAAGAGTCAGAGAGGTTGACAAGGGAATTGTTGAGGCGGTAAATATCTACAATTGAACTGCAAGGAAACACCTGGAGTTGTGTTCAATCTCTCCCATTCTGGAGGCAAAATCTCTTCATCAGATCTTAATTTTTTACTTTTTAGGGAAGAGGAAGAAGAAAATGAGACACCAGAAATAGAAGTCGAATCCAGGGATGAATTGGATTATAAACTCTGGGTTGAACAGTACACGCCAAAGGCCTATACAGATCTTTTAAGTGATGAGGTATTGCCGAATGCTTTGGTGATTTAATGCACCCCACATTGTCTGTACAGCCAATATTATTACTTACCTTGCTGTATTTTGTGCTCCCCTTCAGTTCAACATTTCTGATGTTTCAAAAAAAATTTCATTTTCATTTCCAGAGCACAAACAGGACATTACTCAGTTGGATCAAGCTGTGGGATTATGTTGTATTCGGGAAAGAAAAACCCGTCAAAAAGGCTGCTAAAATTCATGTGAAACCAAAGCAGAAGGCAGACGGGAAGAAAGAATTTGTTAAGAGGGATTTTCGTAAGGAACAGATGGCAATGGAGGAGGAGCTAGACAGTCTGAGTCGACCAAAACATAAAGTTGTGATGTTGTGTGGTCCACCTGGTTTGGGGAAGACGACGTTAGCTCATGTGATAGCACGGCATGCTGGGTACAATGTCGTAGAGATAAACGCCAGGTGAAGATCTTTTGTTATTGAAGCTGGAAGCTCGCAATAAATTCATGTCTGTCCAATGTTCCTTGTGAGATTGTCTCACTGACTGGTAAATTGGTAAGAGATGGTATGAGTTTGTTTGTCTTTCATTCTAAAGCTTCATCAATTCCATGCATTGTTCTTTTCCTCGTATTTTCCAGTGACGACAGAAGTGCTGAACTTTTCAAAAATAAAGTCGAGTCATCAATTCAGATGCAAGCTGTGATGGGCCAGGATTGCCGTCCAAACTGTTTAGTTATTGACGAGATTGATGGCGCTCCTACTCCTGCTATCAATCATTTAATTGCACAAATCAAGGCCGGCGAAGGGGACTCAAAGTCAGATAAAGGGGATAAAAAGAAAAAGAAGAAACAACCGCTGTTACGGCCAAGGAAGACGACGTTAGCTCATGTGATAGCACGGCATGCTGGGTACAATGTCGTAGAGATAAACGCCAGGTGAAGATCTTTTGTTACTAAAGCTGGAAGCTCGCAATAAATTCATGTCTGTCCAATGTTCCTTGTGAGATTGTCTCACTGACTGGTAAATTGGTAAGAGATGGTATGAGTTTGATTGTCTTTCATTCTAATGCTTCATCAATTCCATGCACTGTTCTTTTCCTCGTATTTTCCAGTGACGACAGAAGTGCTGAACTTTTCAAAAATAAAGTCGAGTCATCAATTCAGATGCAAGCTGTGATGGGCCAGGATTGCCGCCCAAATTGTTTAGTCATTGACGAGATTGATGGCGCTCCTACTCCTGCTATCAATCATTTAATTGCACAAATCAAGGCCGGTGAAGGGGACTCAAAGTCAGATAAAGGGGATAAAAAGAAAAAGAAGAAACAACCGCTGTTACGGCCAATTATTTGTATATGTAACGACCAGTAAGTAATTCCGTAATCAATCAGCATCAAAAAGTCAGTATGGGAAAAATGATAGAAAATCCAGTCAGTTTGGGCTATGGGCTGTTAGAGTGGTGCAGTGGAAACATCTATTGCTTATCGCCTCTCAGATCCTTGGTTCAATTCCCAGTCAGGCCTGCTACTCATATGTGATGGAGAGGGTGAATATCTATAATGATTTAAGTTAACGAATCCTTTTGTTCATAATTTTATTAGGTATGCACCTGCCTTAAAGAATCTCAGACCTCTCTCCCTCATGCTGCACTTCCCACAAACCCTGGTGACCAGATTAGCATCAAGATTATTAGAGATTTCACGGACTGAAGGATTGAAAGCGGACATGTCGACGTTACTTGCCCTATGTCAGAAATCCGACAATGACATTCGATCGTGTGTGAATACTTTACAGGTAGGTTTAAGTGTGAAAGGAAAAATTATCCTAAGAAAAGTGTCCAGAAGCCTTGGTTCACCAGCATGCATGTACCGTGTAGTTCTTTGTAATCACAGCCTAATGCTTCATTATTTGTTACAGTTTGTGAAAGGGCAGAAACAAGTGCTGACCATGCAAGATGTACAGTCTGCCAGCATTGGACAGAAAGATTTGCATAAAAGTTTTATGGATGTGTGGAAGAGTATATTCACGTTACCTCGGGCTAGTAGGTGGGTACTTTTCCTCTTTCTGAACTATCTGTGTCACTGACCATCTACAGTGATAGTTTTGTCGTCACAGATGTACAAGAAATATTTCAATCGTGGCGATCATGGTTTGACCTTGACACTTTTCATTGTTTATTCGCTTCAACTTCAACATTTTGTTTATAGGACACAGTATGTCAATCCTTATGACAGAAATACGGAAAATAGACGAGACTTGTCAGAAATGGTGAATCAAAATGACACATCACTGACGTCTCGGTTCTTCAAGGTGCTAAGAATTGCACAAGCAACGGGCGAATATGAAAAGATAACACAAGGCATGTTTGATAACTATCTAGAGATGAAGTTTAAGGACCCAAGGATGAATGCAGTAAGTGTCAGTTTCCCAATTTTTAGGTCACCTGGTGGACTATTGCTATTGCGCTGTGTGCTTCGTCAGTCATCGGCATCCATTTGTTATCACAGTTGATTCAAACAGGAGGAAAATCACGATACCTGCATTACAATGGGGCTCCACCCATTTTATTGTGTGCTTTATTAATTTCTGTTCAACATTCACCCTTTTTTCTCAGATAAACAAAGTCAACGATTGGCTGGGTTTCATTGATCAAATCAACATGCGAATCATACGGAAACAGGAATACATGATGATGGCCTACATTCCATTCTTGATGGTCTCATTTCATCTTTACTTTGCGGCTACAAGTATTCCCAAGATTCAGTATCCCAAGACAGCCTATGAGGTAGGTAATCACCGGAGGACACTCTAGAATAACGAATACATTCCAGATGAATACACTCTAGAATAACGTTTTTGCATCCATTTTAATTCAGCAAGTTTCGCGTATGACGGTGTATTTTGTCCACGTCAGGTTTTCAAACAACTGAACATGATGTATTCCAGAACAATCTGAAGATGACGAAGTGTACCAACCTGGTGACAGCCCTGTTAGAAGACATGGCCCCTGGCGTGAGACACTACCTGAATGGGCCGGCGATTGTCATGGATCTTTTACCACCGTTACTGGACATCATGCAGCCATCATTGAGACCAGTAAATACACATTACCTAATATTTCAAATATTCCACCAAATTTCAGCTCCTTGGAAACGGAGCCTGTGAAACCTTAACATATACCTCGAAATCCTACATAACACATCTGGACTGAAACTGGGAGGGCTCTCAGCAATACAGCAGCTCATTTGACCAAGGCTTTCCATTGGATGACAGTCATATTTCTGTGTATTAACCCATTCTTGAACTCACATTTCAGGTGAATACACAATTGTACAGTGCGAGGGAAAAGGCGGACTTGATGTTACTTGTGAAGATCATGATTGCGTATAACCTAACATATAGACAAGAAAAGTCGATGGAGGGCACATATAACTATATGCTCGAGCCGTGAGTCGTATTTTTAGGCATTTTGATTTCAAAATGCCAAAGGAAAGATTCAGTTGCTTCTTTCGATTCAGCTCTCAATGCCTACTTCTATTTTTCGTTTACAACTATTTGAATGTCGGGTATCCAACATAGGGGACAAAAAATGACACACAAAATGATAGTAAACATAAAGTTGTCTCCGAATTTTGCATATTTATCTTCCTCAGGCACTTTCTAGTAGGGATCCCTGAAGTGATCTCTACTTCTGGGATCCCTTCTAGAAAGTGCCTGAGGAAGACCCCGATTAGGGTCGAAAATTGGAATGTTGGGGTGGCGCAGTGAGGACTTCAGCATCCACCACCACCTTTGAGGTCCTGGGTTCGATCCCCAGGTGTGCCATGGCTTCATGTGTCAGAAATGTACTCATGGAGAATGAGTATATGTAAGGGAACATGGGCCTAACCTTTTCAGTCCTTATTTAGGCAAGTGGATGATGTTGTCAGATTTCCTGGCATGAAGCAGAAGAGGCAGATGACTTATGTTGCCAAGCAACTGATTGCAAGAGAAATTGACTTGGAGAAGATGAGACAGAATGACAGAAGAGAGCCTTCTTTCCAAATGCCGTGAGTATGGATGTCTAGGCCAAGGTTGTGTAAATGGATAAACTGGTAAAGTCTAGATTTCTATATGTAATGCCCCTCCCCTCCCCCCCCCCCCAATCAATTTTTCATCAACTTTTCCGAATATTCTGAGTATTGAATTCTATCATTCATTATTGCTTCTCTAAAACTTGTTCATTGCAGGAATAAAACTGGTGCTAACAAGAAAGATGAGGCCAAGTTCATTTCAACCAAAGCACAGGTCGTTCCAAACCACATGAAAAAATTAGAACCGAAAGCTTTACCAACAGTGAAAGAGGTAGGAATAATTCAGCTGCTTCACGTTATTTTTTTTTTAATTTAAAAATGGTAGTATTTTTGGATATGTTGAGCTACTTACTGATATTCATACCACATGCCATAATTAACTGTTGTCATGTGCAATAATATCATGACGAACAAATGTAGACAAATTGTAAAAGTTATAGGCTCAAAAAAAAGTACCAGTACCGGTACATGGTTTTTTGCCCGCCCAATAAAGATAATTGATATTTTTTGTGTCTGTAATTTTATCAAGTAATTGCTGTATATCCCAGTTGAATATTAAATATGGAGTAGTGGTTTCGACGCTCATAGACAATTTTCCTCTCAGTAATGCAGTAAAGGCTCAAATGAATATAGTTAGTACATATTATTACTTAATCTTATTTTGTATATGATCACAAAATTCAATTGATTTTGATTAATTATCCACTTATTTTCTTCCGTAATGGAAATACTGTTCTGTTCACTGTCAGATTAAAACTAAAGTAATTATGTTATTTGTTGGGAAACAATGAAAATTAAATTACCTTGTTTGTCCTTTGATGCTGGTTCTGTTTACCAACACTAGGTGTCAGTCCATTCCCGCCTGATTAGAGCGTACAAGCCAGTAGCTGAACGTCCTCAGGGCTCAGTTGTTGGTAATGGTATCATATCTGCTGCTGAAGCTGTTCTGCAATTCCACATCCAAATGTGGGACAAAGTCACCACTGTTCAAAATTTCAGCAGCACTGAATACGAAAGCACATTCTTGAACACCAGTAGTCTCCCGGGGCAGCCGTAGTGCCGCCGCACCTCTTTCAAATCGCTGCGCCACTAACGTCTGCCACAAATAGCCAGGAATGTCATGTTTCGCCGCCAGGTGCCACTACCCAAGTGGGAATATTTTCACTTCGCGAATGGCCAATCACCGATCAGCTTACATCGGGTGTTCGGCACCTGTGTTACTGGGGAAAACAACAGCGTACAAATGCGATTGTGAAAAACCGAATGCATTGCTTGGTCACGTGGGCTGCTACAACGAATCAGGAAACGTCTATTAATGATTTACAAATCCATCTTTTCTGGCAGCGAAAATCTTGAGATTCCTCGGAGATTACTGTTTTCACTTAGCAAATGTCGGCAACGAAACTTGATGATGACTCCTCCTCGAATATTCATGAACTCCCCTGACCGTAATGATATTTAAAAGGTTGTAATTCCTCACGAGATGTGCACTCGTCTTCATGAAATATTAAAACAATTTGGGAGAGGAAATTGGTTATGAAATGCAGTAAAAGGCATAATGGATCCACTAATTTGAAATTTGTTCACGTAATGGATTGGGTCAGATCAGAAATAGAATTTTATGGAATTTCTAATAGGTTCTATCAATAACTGGTTTGAATTTTCATATTAGTTGCTTCAGTTTTATGATTCATGTCCAATATCACTTGAAATGTCTGTAAAGGACAACTGAATGATTTCAACAATGCTACTTTTTAGGGAGTAGTGCAAACTCATTAATGTTCCCTATTAGGCTATTGGATTGTACAAATAATATCAGTACTACTAGTATTTTAATATAAGAAGATACCGCCCCTTGCAATCTCTTGATTCAAGTAAGTACCTATTACGATTACCTGTGCATTAGAATCACTAGAGGGCAGCACCGTAAAATGGAAGTCTTCGGTGTTCCTTTGTGGGGCAGTTCATAGAATTGAAGTTTCAATGCATTCCTGAAGTGTTTTGAAGTGGGTTCAGAAGACCTTATTCCAATGGCCTCCCATTCCATGGTCTCACAGATCCTTAAGTTGATTCACTATCGTTCCACCGTGCTTTAGCCATACAGATGGGAAATGAAACTAGTCAGATTACAGATCTGTGTGTGTATGTATTGTCCTACAGGATGTTAGTTGGCACTTTAGGGTGAAATGCACCCCTTGGAATGACACGACCATGTCAACATGATCATGTATGAAATATCTCACCATAACCACGTTACCCTCATTACAGACCCATTATGGTTACCCTATGATGACATATGCATAAATAATGCAGCTAAGGGACAGTGATGGCCACATGCCCAGCTCTGGACTAACGTTATGGCCGAAGACCACAGATTAAGTTAGCCAAGGCTTAACTAAGTTAGGAACAGATACATGTGATAAATTATGTAGCCAAATGGCAACATTGCAATTACTTTACAATAGGAATACTGTCATTTGTCTTTGGCGGTTTTTCTGTTCGTAAAACAGATCGACAGCTGGTACTTTCCCTTTAACTGAAGTTACTGCTACATGTAAGTAAACATGATTATGGGTCAGTGGTTTGCAATGATATTCTCTGTAGAAATAACGACAATAATTGCGTGTGGCTATCCTATAATGACAAGAGAATCACTCACCGTAATGTTTGAACAGTTTCGACACGATCAGACTTCCCCACCCTAATGAAGATTATGATATAGTACTTTCTAATAATTATTCCAATCTCTGGTGCAAATAGTATTTAACCTGGCGGCCTGGGGGTTAGGTGTACACCAACCAACCGTGCTTATTCAAACATGTCATCGCCAACGGCAGGTCTAATCAACCTTCACTTCTGCTCAAAAATACATCGATTAATACCAGAACTAATGGATTATATAATTGACTCCATATCAGTAATTGTATGATCACAATTTAATTTTGGGGGCAGCCATGATAGGATACGGCCCATGACAGTAACGTTCAAACAAAACACCTCATCTTCCTGAATCAATTGTTGACTCGCGTACATTATTGGTCACCGTACATATTTGTTTTACCGCTGTGCTAGCTTTTGCGATTATCATCAGTTAGAATCCATAGGTCGTGGCTGTGCCAACGAGCGTTCTTACCCCAGCGCTAACTGATATTGCTTGCTATTGGGAGTTTCTGACAGAGCGTTAGGCCTACTGTGAAAGAATTTTGTATTCTTAGGTTCTAAATCCGTCGCAGTATTCACGAGCGACCATTTTCTTCTTTTACTCTCATCTCTTTGGCTGATGTAGCCCTTCCTTGGGCTTGAAAGGGTTAATCCGTGATTTTTCGTTAATGTCATGAAATCAGGTTTACCTATTAATCAGGTAATACAGTTAACAATTGTGGCATGTTGTCACAAATACTGGTCATTACTTTCGGCTGGTGAACACAGTAAAACCCATCACTCCATCCATTGTCCCAGCTTCCCCTGAGCGCTGAAGAAGACCCAAAGCTAACTGAGTGTGTTCCTGAGTTTAATCTCCTGGTTGGGTTTGCTTGGTCTATGGTGCGTTTCTAATTTGTGCTGTAAAACCTGAGGCCTGTTTCATAAAGTGACTTTAAGCTAATGGTATCATTAACTTCAATGCATTTTCCATTTGGTTAAAGGTGAGAAAAGCACGTGTAGTGTCATCTTCAGAGGCACCGTACGATCTACAGCAAGTTTTAGGTGTCAGCGAGAAATGTCTGTCTGATTCAGTGATGATATTGATACACTCTTTGACAGCGTAGGTATCCTCCACGGCACAGGTTTCCTCCTACATTACATAAAATTGCCCAATATTGCGTAATCAGCCAAATCAGACAGAACTGACGGCTCTCCATTCGATATTTGAATATGGTAAGAAAGGAAATTCATAAACATCAGCATCGTCCAAATAATGCTGCTGTCCTCTGAAATTGACATGGCCTGTAGTGCGATGGTAATCAGCACGCTACATTAAGTCCATAACACTATGTGTAGCCATTAGAGCGGTTTGGATGCCCTCCCCCTGGACACATGTAACGATCCGTTTTCTAACCAGATGCCCTCTGATGTCGATGATTTGTCATCAATTCGATTAGCTCCTTATTAAGTCCTGAGAGGTGATTGTCATTCTCCCGCATTCAGAGCCAACATTGCGTAAAAATTGCAGATTCATTGGATGTCTTCGTGGCGTCCCACATGTGTTGTCGCTGCAGGGAGGGACAGTGGCGTTGTGGTCGTTCTTGGTATGTGATGGCCAGGATCGGTGCCATCTGGTCTAGTTGTAGAGATACTGGTGCTATGCTATGACTTCCCCCTCTCAAGAACCTGTGATGGTGCTATCATGTCTTTTTTTAGAGATACCGATGCCATCTGGTCTAGTTGTAGAGATACTGGTGCCATGACACTCAAGAAGTTGTCGAGATACCACTACCAGTCATGCCAGTACCATGTCTTCCGGCTTCCCCCGCTCAAAAACCTGTGATGGCGAGGATCGGTGCCATCTTGTCTAGTTGTAGAGACACCAGTACCAGTAATATCATTCTTAGTCACTTTTTAGTGCCTCTTTCTCTCATATCAAACCTTTGTTAACGAAAAAATTATAATTTTCTCACTGACGGCGTCCTATTTCTAGACGCTAGTCACATGCCCTTATGAGATTATACTTGTGATTAGCAATCATAACAAATCTCTAACAAAGTTACCGAATTATCCCCACGTCATCTATGTTTCACTCCTGCCGTTACCTTGAGATAATCAGTTACGCTGTCCCCTTTCTTAATACAGGTAGTGCTATGAGTATACATGCTTTCAATAATATAGTACTTTCAATAATATAGTACTTTCTAATAATTATTCCAATCTCTGGTGCAAATAGTATTTAACCTGGCGGCCTGGGGGTTAGGTGTACACCAACCAACCGTGCTTATTCAAACATGTCATCGCCAACGGCAGGTCTAATCAACCTTCATTTCTCCTCAAAAATACATCGATTAATACCAGAACTAATGGATTATATAATTGACTCCATATCAGTAATTGTATGATCACAATTTAATTTTGGGGGCAGCCATGATAGGATACGGCCCATGACAGTAGCGTTCAAACAAAACACCTCATCTTCCTGAATCAATTGTTGACTCGCGTACATTATTGGTCACCGTACATATTTGTTTTACCGCTGTGCTAGCTTTTGCGATTATCATCAGTTAGAATCCGTAGGTCGTGGCTGTGCCAACGAGCGTTCTTACCCCAGCGCCACACTGATATTGCTTGCTATTGGGAGTTTCTGACAGAGTGATACTGTGAACGAATTTTGTGTTCTTAGGTTCTAAATCCGTCGCAGTATTCACGAGCGACCATTTCCTTCTCCTTTTACTCTCACCTCTTTGGCTGATGTAGCCCTTCCTTGGACTTGAAAGGGTTAATCCGTGATTTTTCGTTAATGTCATGAAATCAGGTTTACCTATTAATCAGGTAATACAGTTAACAATTGTGGCATGTTGTCACAAATACTGGTCATTACTTTCGGCTGGTGAACACAGTAAAACCCATCACTCCAGCCATTGTCCCAGCTTCCCCTGAGCGCTGAAGAAGACCCAAAGCTAACTGAGTGTGTTCCTGGTTTTAATCTCCTGGTTGGGTTTGCTTGGTTTATGGTGTGTTTCTAATTTGTGCTGTAAAAGCTGATCTTTTGAACTGAGTCTACTGAAGGAAAGCATGTGCAGTGTTGTCTTCAGAGGCACGGTACGATCTACAGCACGTTTTAGGTGTCGGCGAGAAATGTCTGTCTGATTCAGTGACAATATATTGATACACTCTTTGACAGCGTAGGTTTCCTCCTACATTACATAAAATCGCCCAATATTGCATAATGAGCCAAGTCAGAAGCCCTTGTTACACTACATAAAAAACCCGTGTCGAACCCGGGTTTTTTCTGTCCACACCTGTTAAAAACGCGGTGTAATAATCCCCTCCGAGCTCGAACGGGTTTTGGAGAGCTTAATTTAGGTCCCCGTCACAAAATTTGAGTAGTGTTGACGGGCACCGGGCCTCAGGAGGGATTTTTCACAGCCGGGCTAGACCGGCCGGGTGTCAAAAAACCCGGGGATTTCTATGTAGTGTAACCACGGCTAGACAGAACTATCACGTCTTTTTGTAGAGATATCGGTGCCATCTGGTCTAGTTTGTAGAGATACTGGTGCCATGACTTCCCCCACTCAAGAAGTTGTTGAGATACCAGTCATGCCAGTACCATGTCTTCCGACTTCCCCCTCTCAAAAACCTGTGATGGCCAGGATCGGTGCCATCTTGTCTAGTTGTAGAGACACCAGTACCAGTAATATCATTCTTAGTCACTTTTTAGTGCCTCTTTCTCTCATATCTCTGATGTTGCTATCATGTCTTTTTGTAGAGATATCGGTGCCATCTGGTCTAGTTGCAGATATACTATAATGCTATGCTGTGACTTCCCCCTTTCAAGAACCTCTGATGTTGCTATCACGTCTTTTTGTAGAGATATCGGTGCCATCTGGTCTAGTTTGTAGAGATACTGGTGCCATGACTTCCCCCACTCAAGAAGTTGTTGAGATACCAGTCATGCCAGTACCATGTCTTCCGGCTTCCCCCGCTCAAAAACCTGTGATGGCCAGGATCGGTGCCATCTTGTCTAGTTGTAGAGATACCAGTACCAGTAATATCATTCTTAGTCACTTTTTAGTGCCTCTTTCTCTCATATCAAACCTTTGTTAACGAAAAAATTATAATTTTCTCACTGACGGCGTCCTATTTCTGGACGCTAGTCACATGCCCTTATGAGATTATACTTGTGATTAGCAATCATAACAAATCTCTAACAAAGTTACCGAATTATCCCCACGTCATCTTTCACGCTGCTAGTTCGCAAGCTGTTCTTCCCAGATTATCGTGTAATTTGCATTTTTTGCCAAAAACGGCATCGCTGGGAGCAAGGAATTATGGGATCCTAATGAATTTTATGAAATCTTGTCAATACTCTGCCACCTATCTCGTGGACCGCAACGTGCTTAGTGCCCAAATTTATCTTTTGATGAGCATCTTATAGAATTTGCCAACGACTATCGGCTGAGTGTATCTAATTATGGGATGTTCTGACTCGAATCTTTACTTTTGTTCAGCCGAGAACGGAGCGTTCATGAAATTATTTTTGCACATGGTATGATTAGGGATCATAAATTGTATTCACAGTCATTGATGGGATTAATTCTACCTGAGGGTAGGCAGCAAGCAGCACTCGCTATGCCTCTATTCCATTTCAATTATTAGCAGGCGACATTCTTCTCGCAATGTCGCCAGCAAAATTGGCACTATTTGATAGAAATTTGAAGGAATTTTTTCATCGATCTCTTTTCATCTCTAACATATTCAGATTTTTTGATAATCATAGTTTTCGATAATCCTAGGCGTACATACTATTTCAAGAAGTAGAGATCGCCCTCTCTTCCACATAAAGGCACAAGACTGACCCGCGATCGAACTCACGACTTCATTGGTGGCAGGTGTTGATGTTACCACTGCGCCACCCCGACAACCAGAGTCCTCTTGATACCCTCACCTGAGTCAGATCAGATCCAACCTCTTAAGCAAACCTGTCCCGACACTTCTATGAAATAAAAATGCAGTCCCTGTCATCTGCAATTGAATCTAATCAAAATTTCATGGAAAAATTTTCGGCTGACAGCCTCAATGATTTAATCACATCGATAGTGGGTCTTAATAAGTGCTCTTATGTGGAGGAGGGACTCAAACGAGGTAGTCAAGCGCATTAGAAGCCCGTGACCAGAAATCAACTTGAAATAGATCATCAGGAAGCGCCATTGAAATTTCTTTGGGGTCTTTGCTGTCGTAATGAATCTAAAGTGCATTAGATTAGCCGATGAGTGGTGCTCTGATTTTCAGCTCGACTTGCCTTGTTTGATAACATCCCACTCGATTACGAGTCAAGCAGGTTGAGTGGATCATTAGAAGAGGAATCAGAAGATGCGCCCTTATTTCATGCATGGAGTCAAGTATACTGTAAAATCTTGCCAGGAAGGTTGGTTCGTTATCTTCGCTCCTCTGCCAACAACTTGGTTTTGACAGCATGTGATTGGAAAGCCCATGAAAATGCACCAGTGATGCAACATTGCCTCTCTATGTTGTGATTGAAATATTTATTCATATCGTCTCCACTCAGCCTGGTTCTCTTCGTAACGTGGCACTTCTCAATAGGAAGCCACCCTTGTGCTCACGGATCTTGTGATCCGAAGCCAACCAAGTAGCCAGTATTCCAACTTGACATCAAAGTTACACTTCTGCAGTTAATTCAGTTATAATTCAGGTAGGCAGATTTCAACGCAGACAATTAATAACTTTTATAGACTGTTGATGATAATGGGCTTAATTGCTCTTTATTGTTACATGACCCGACTGATGGTTGTGGACCTTGGGTGTGGCACCCTAACACGCCCGATCTCACCAAGTAAACAGTTTAATGAATTGATCGTCCAATTTCTATAATGATGTTTTATTTCAAATGCAATGGGAATGTATGATGTTGCTAATGAATTTTGACAAATGAGATTACTGTAAGGATCCATGAGTGATATCGGCTGCTGTGACACGAGCGCTGTTATAGAGTCGTGTTGTTGGGGCGCCATCTGGAAGGTGGCGATTCTCCTTGAGGTACTCCCCAGTATCCCCCCCCCCCCCAGCGCTGCTTGCTTGCCACAGCTGATCTACGAAGTCAGTGCAGTCAGTTAAAATCTTTACTGAACAAACTTTTACTATTTTGCAGTGTGGGTTTAAAATCCAACATCCATCATAATTCTGCTTCTATCTTGATGATATTCGTTACCTAAATTGAAAATTTGTGATAACCAAATATAATCCTGCATCTCGGGTTAAAAGCAGGAACAATCGTCAAAATGAATAAACTCACAAATATGAGTGTTAGTCAATTGGACATGAACTCATCAAACCATGCAATGAAAAGGTTTTCATATAATGAAACCACATATTTACCAGTTGCTAGGCATTTTGTTTTATGCTTGGATGGGGTCAAGATACCGTTCATTACGTATTACCACGGAGTACCATATTGAGGAGAAGCTGGTTTATTTCTTTGGCAACCAAATGATAAATATAAAGCCAATTTCCAGAATTTTGCAAAATTTCGACCCCAACCGGGGTCTTCTTCAGGCTGGAACTTTACAATCTGAAACTCTAGAAAAGACCATGTGCTTGCTTTCTCTTTGGCAACCAAAAATGTTGCGTCTGTCACTTTTGTGCGTGCCAAGAAAAGCTACACTGTCGAAGGGAGTCGATCGCCACCATCACATGAAGATCGGGTCCTGCTGTGAACCCGGAACGTCAGAGGTGACTAGCACCAATGTCATGAATGTTTGCACTACGCCACTCTGACTGCCCAAAAAGTTACCAAAATTCTCAATTCTATTTACGAGACTAAAAGGAGCACGGTATTGGATCTCAAATGCGTTATTTGACTGCCGACGTAGAGGGAGCCACATAGCGGCAGTAAGACGAACTACAAAAATGCATTACAAAATGTACGTAGTAAATCGGGTCAATTTACCGACAACGTAGTTAGTCCCTGGGTTGGAGAGTGGCGCGGTGGCGCTGGCTGTCGAGAAAAAGTGGCAATACCGTGCTCCTTTAAGTCTCCAAAGATACAAATCCATGAATGGCCTTGTCTTATCTGACCTGCCCCTCACCAAATCCATTGACATCCTGGTGAAGAATTTCATTATTTGGCCTAAATCACAATTAAAATGTCATTTTATGAAATGAAATACATTCATTTATGATATTGGTATTGTATGATGAGGGTTGAGGCTAATTAAATGGGCTAATCAGATATGTTGAAAAAGATGAGTGCTATATTTACCTGATATGATTTCATTGATATTGATTTTATATCTTGCACGATATCAATTATTGATATGACTATTTCAATTCCAGTTATAAACTAGTCATTTTTTCAAGCAATTACCATTTTATTGGTCTGCATTTGCAATTAGGTAGTTGGCAAAAGTAACGTTTTTAATGGTTAATGTATCTCTACAATTTAAACTGTTGACGACGTGTTCTTGAACATTTACTTGTTTTAGCCAGCTGACATGGCGGTGTAACGTTTGTAGTTGCTGATGGATTCTCACATTTCCCTGTCTCTGCTTTGCTAAGTTCTTCGTCAGTTGATACTTGAGTGAGTTTATTTTTGTCTAAATTAATGCCAATTTAGTTCTATGCCGTATGTTCCGCTAGTTGTCAGTCGGTTTATTTCATGTCATACGGAGACTGACCCGCTATGAATGCATCATTAATTCCCAGGCCAATCACACAAATGAGAGTGTCTCATTTGCGCAGATCGGGTCACTGCTGGTGGCCCGCATTGCTGGAAAATTAATTGTATTATGAAGACAAACACGTGTAACTGTTGATCCGTGCATCAGTGATCACCCCGCGGTCCGGATGGCAGATCCATTATTTAAGTGCTCATCGTGCAGCCGACCGGAGAAACCTTTTATTGTTCTGCATTACGTGGCATTTGTTATCTGCAATTGCAAATATATTTACAAATTGAATTTGTTAACGTTGTCATTGACATTGCTAAAAATTTTCCGTGGCCAGTTGTGTCCATTGTGTTTTTGTTATGATCTCATGGTTGCCATGTGCGCGACGGAAGTTGGCTGCATCTGTTTGTCGGTTTTTTGCTGTGGAAAAACATTGATGCGGTCGTCTAGTGTTACTGCTGAAGTGTTTTATCACGGCGCACTGCCCAGCCTCCCAAGTGCCCCCAAGTGCATCTGCTTCCTCAAAATACATGTTGAAATTTCGCGACCCCACTTCGGAGAGAATTTGCCGAAAAGGAATGAGACTAAAGCCTGCCGCACACTGGAGCTATCTGCTGAGCAAAAAGTCAGTCGAGACCGTTTGCTCTGCAGACAGCTCGCTTGTGCGCGTATTTTTCGGTGAGTTTTCTGCCTCGCGAGGCAGAAANTAATCTGACCGATAAATATTCGTCATTGGAAGTGTCCAAATAATTTTTGGGCGACAAAAGTGCTATTATTGCACCATTTTACATTATAGTGATTAGGAATCAGAAATTTATCTTTACACATTGTGAGGTGATGGAAGGGGTAAATCTTCCCAAAAGATTGCCTCGTTATTCCTCTTTTCTTTGGAGTTATTCACTTTTTTCGAAGTGTCCAAATAATTTTTGGTGATACTGTACAGGCATCAGAAAGTAGTCCAGCATCAAGAGTGTAAAGTGGCTTCTTTTAAAGAAGCAACAACCATAAAAAACTCAAATTATATGTAGTCTGAGTCAAAGAGTGCCTTTTATGATCTTTTACTAAGTGAATTTTTCTAACTTCAATATTGTACATATAGAGTAGTCAGTGTCTTCACGGTGCATTATCCCATAAATTTTCGAACTTCAATATCGTTAGTGTCTTTTACTATCCCATACATTTTTCAACTTCAATAGGTAGTTAGTCTTTTAACATCCCATAAAGTTCCTAATCAAACGGTATCTCCTTTTGTGTCATAACTCTAATGAAATTCCCATTCTTTAAAAAACTCCCCTTTACTGTCACCATAGAGCCGTCATCCTCTAACACACAACACGACCCTTTTCTCATATTCTTTGATGATGAACATGAGAACATAAGCACCAGTGACGGCTTTTTTATCACACAGAAATCCTAATTGTCCTCCAAAAGTAATATCGTTTATCCAAATAATCGGGAATAATCACAGTTTATCCGTATTACCCATGTTTGCATTCATTTGATCTTCCCTTGTTGTTCATCAAACATCGGTAATTCCTCATTTTCGTCGGCGTTGATCCCCTCGCCGCTGATTATTTCATCTTGGACGACAAATCAGCTTGGTTTTCTCTCGTTTGCCACATTGTCATGGTTAATTAAAACTCGGCGGAGATAATAACCATGTTGCATTCTTTTAATAACCATTCACGCATCTTATAACCAATCATTGGTTCTTATTGTGGAAGTATGTGGAGGAGACTACTACAAGAGCCGTTCGCACCCATCCTCCACAAATCCCTCGGGAGTGATTATTATGATGGACACTTATGAAGCAATGTGTGGCGTGACTGATTCTGATGTCTGACAACGTCATTAGGTATAATTGGGAGGGTCTTTCTTCAACTTGTTCTTTGCTTGAGTGAAATGTTATGGCTCGAGTCGATGACTTGAGATTATCAACGTACGATTTCAAACAAATGCTGCGTGTGGGCCGAATTCTGATCATTAAAGGTGTAAGCATCCTCCCAACATTGGTTTCCCACTCATGCAGTTGCAGGGTAATATAACTAATGTGTTAACTATCTGCTGAAAATCATCAACAGTCCTGCCATGCCACTGTAGAAGCAGTGTTTCATGTCTACGACGTCAGCTGCCTGTAGCCACCATCCTCGGAACCCCTTCCAAAATATCCTGCTGGATCTGCCCCTGAACCCAGGACTCAGTGGATGTAAAATCGAAAAGGATTGGTTATTTTGCCGGCACAAATTCTCCGAAACGTTCTATAACATAGCTATCCAGTAGTCTTTCCAGCAGTCTTTCCAGCTTAGAAAAACTGGTTGTCTACTACCTGCTCCCGAGGGAGGGTGGCTGCAGAATTTATAGAAGACCCTCATATCTAAAAACGCCTGGTATGTAACAAAAGATGATTATTTTATCTAGATGCTTCGGCAATGCAAAGAAGTGGATGGTAGCGATTTGCCGACTTAAGCTTCATTCCCACTAATCAGTGGACATAATGGAGAAACCGGAGCCAAATAGCAAGACATCAAAGGTGAAGCTTGGGCAAACAGCTCAGTGACATGATATAAACCGGTATTAGTCCCCTAGACGACTCAAGTTTGAAAATGACCAGCTAATTAAGTCTCTAAATTAACTATAAGAAGATTATCCGGAGCTGAGAAATGATGGTGTGTGCCAAGATTATTAGGCGGCCTTTTGTCGAATTATTCACGTGTTTTTGTTGTTAAATGAATCTCTAATACTCTTGTCTGGTAGTACCACCTCAGGAACTCTCAGAAGTGTCGGGTGGACTGGTTACCGTATGGCGCTTTCAGTCTTTCGTGTAGGAATCATTCTGTACAATTTTATGTACTGATGTTCTGCAATATTCGCCCAACTTGGGGTGAAAGGATGAATAGGGTAGGGTTTGCATCTAGCAGTCATTGCGTACCATTATGTTTGGTCTGCTAGTGGCAGTTTCATTGATGGCACTCCGTGTTCTTGGGGACTAAGCAAAACAAGAAGGATGTAATTTCAACAAAATTAACGAAGAGTTTCTGATCGTATCATCCATATCAAAGAAAATTATTCTCCTCCATCACCAGACAGAACATAAAATGATATTCAATGTAGGGCTTTTTCCAGGGGACATTCTTTCCTTACACTAACGCAGGTTTACAGATATGAAAGAGGTTGCTGTGATTGAAGTTGTTCCCGTGTTCACTGTCGTTTCCTTGTTGTCTCCTTCCAGGATGAAACAAGTAAAGATTTCTTCGGTAGAACTATCAACAAGCCAACTCACATTGTCACCAAAAAACAGAAAACTGGTGAGGGAAAAGTGGTACATGTAATTCGATTTCGGAATATTCAGTCGTAATCATTTGCTTCATCATGACCGTTATCTGAGATTTTTTTCTTTTCAGATGATGCAGAAAACCTTCTGAGTGGTGATATTTGGTTTCATTTCAAGGAAGGGTACTCAAATGCTGTGAGAAGAACCATCCGCATCCAAGATCTCCTCTAAAAAATGAACCAAACAAGATCCATGGAACATCACCCTTGGTCTCGAGGAATCTCCTTCACTGATGACTTCATGATATGATCTGTTGTTGTGGTTCTGTCATGACGTGAGAAGAGCATCTTATGGTCCGTTTTGTCCAGAAAGGTTCTCTCTCTCTGTGTCTCATGATGTGAGAAGGCATGTTATTGTCCAGAAAGATTCTCTCATGATGTGAGAAGACCATCTTATGGTCCAGAAAGGTTCTGTCATGATTTGAGAAGGTGTGTTATTGTCCCTTTTGTCCAGAAAGGTTAGCTGTCATGATGTGAGAAGGCGTGTTATTGTCCGTTTTGTCCAGAAAGGTGAGATCTTGATGAGAGGAGCTTGTTGTTGTCCGTCCTGTCCAGGAAGATTCTGCAAAGTAAGGCATTGTTCTCTCACCTGTGCGTTGTACATGTATCTGCAGACTCCATTTTTGTTCGTCTTCCTTGAAAGATGGATAGAGCAACCTTGACAGTTCCACTTTACATCGATCTACATGAAGATTGTCCGGGGAAACCTTCAAGGAGGCACTTCAGCGTGATCTTTCGCCTCTACCATAAAGTGAGGCTTACCCCTTCTGACGTCTCCTTTGATTCTTAGCTCATCAGTAATCTTGTTTGCATTAGTGATTCGAGGCGAACACGAGATCGGAATCGGAAAACTCGACAATGACGGGATCTTCCGCAAAGAACATATCGCAGAGTCCCACGGGAGGCGTACCCCATCATGCTAAACTGATCTAACTCAAGTTCTATTGCCGACAGAATAACAAAACTCACTCCCCGTGTAAACAGTTATTATCCTGGTCTCGTTACAGATCCAGTACGCCTTGCCGCCAGGGAGAGTCCCGCTGATCACATGTGGATTTACCGCCAGCACCCTAAGCAAAATTCTATTTAATCTCAGCCATCATTTGCACTTAATCAGAATGGTTTATTTAATTTAGTAATTGCCAAATTACGATTTGCCTACAAATTGCTTAATGATATGTTCTGGTATGACATCGGGACTGATCACGGTTCCCGCGGCAAGTCTTGCGCTAGTCATCAGCTTTCCCGCGCTGATTTCATTACCGGTTGAGTGGAAAAGCAGGGCTATGAATATAGATACACAATGATACAATTGGCGCTTGATAACCACATCATGCTTCTGTTATATGCCTATCAGACGTTATTGCATTACTGGCACTTGGGAGGAATCATTTTGTAATTTCGACAGCAGGTTTCCCTCGGCGGTGATGAGCCATCTTAACCTTCGGGGCCCGCGCTAGTCAAGATTTACATATTCCTCAGCTCCGGCGTATTAAGTAAAATCACAAAATTACGCTGATTTTGATGAGAATTATGTGGAGAAAATTGAATAAGTGATTTATCATGGGTCTGGGATGTTGAGTAATCTTGACAATGAATCTGAATTATGATCCGCCAATTGAACATATCATTAAATTTGCTACGTTTCTGATTCATATTACCGCTGATCTGCTGAGATGATGGCAAATTTATTATATACCAGCGATTGGCATATTTCATATTTGTTTGGCGAAAGTCCCGCGGCTTATTCTTGCTGGACGGCAGATTGCTGATTTATCGCACTAACTTGCTACAAAGCGCCAGAGAAAAATTCTGATACAATTTTCTTCTTATTTTCTACTGATTTGGCCATCTCTTTTTATTCACGTGTTATTTCTCTTCATTGGAATGCCTCTGGTGTTGATTTGATTTGGTCCGCTCGGCGTTGGTGCGAATTTAACCCTTTCGACTTCAAAGAGTACGACAAAGAAAATGGCCCGTCTTGTCAACTTCTCATCATTTCTTGCATACAAAAGTACATGTATCAAGCATGAAATACAACATTATTGGTTTTGTACGGTCAATGCAGCAGGAAACAAGAACCTTCTCGTCAGGAAATCCGTAATCTCAGAAAATCTTTTTTGTGCTGCGAAGAATGGTATGAAGTGAATAAAATGCACCTTCACATGTCAGACAGAGGCAAGGTGCCATCAGTTTCATTCCATAATGCCCCATTCACAAACCACCGTGCCCATGGCCCGTCTAATTTGGTTACCTCTCCACTTTTGGATTTACCCCCTTGTTGTTTCGTTTCAAATAAATTTGCCTCTGCACCAAATTTAATGTCAATCTCCACCTTCAAACACAACTTCGTTCATCCTCAGCTATTGCATTGCCGGTAACCACTGTGAATAAATGCAGTTCATAAATGAAAGGCAAAGAATATTAAATACTTTAGATTTTGAATTGTAACTTACGTAGGCTACACCCGAATATACTTTTGGTACACCTCAATGTCAAATTATGTATCTATGCCTAGTTATAAATCCAATAAAGTCTTCCACTGTGTAATTATTACTAACAAACATACGCCGTCTGAATGTTGTTTTTTTTGGGATGGAGTATCGCAGCAGTCTGATATTTCTACAGTGCTGCCTGCTTAGATTAAAAAAGAAACCAAAAAATCCTTGCTTTTGAAGTAACCTTTGGACGTAGCCTCTTCTGAATTTTTTTCTAAATTGCCCGTTCTTTCCAATTATCAATTACCGATTTTAATTCCCTGAATTACACGATCCCCATGTGGTCATCCTGCCCCAGGACCTCGTCGCTAAAAAAATTATGGCGTGAGTCATAGTCTCATTCATGTCTATAGGATAATGATCCTTAAATTAGATAATTTCATATCAGTTCCCAAGAAGAAAGCAAGTCTTTATGATTCAAACTGCTATTGCCGAAGTGTTTTGCGAAGGAGGGTTGATGAAGTGTAGGATCAGGTTTTTAGTTCTGTTGAGCTCTCGTATTTTCGACTTGACATTTGTCGTTTCGTTTCTCAGGTACATTTACAATACACCCGAGGTGAGCAAATGGTCCCTGGACCAGTTCATTTCAGAACAGCTCGTAGAAGCGCCGCGCATTCTTTTGAAATTCGCCGCCGCAGGTTCTTGAATGTTGGCGTGGTAGAGTCTTGTGATTGTGGGCTTTTCAGGAAGAAAGTTCATTCCAGAAAAGCCCACAATCACTGAAGGTCAAGTCTTAGCGTTTTCATGCGCCAACAGACTTCTGAGTGCATGCGCCACTTACATGATATCGATGCGAAAGACGTATCGTCGTGTGCCGAGGTAGTCTCGCGCAACCAGATTCTTCCAGGTAGGTCATGTGACTGGAAGGGACGGGTCACAGTCTAGTGCGAAGGCCGACCGCCATTGAGCGAGATTTTCTAGCTCTAATTTGTTGACAGTGCGTTGGCCTGGCGTTTGAAAAAGCTGCATAGTGTGCACATCCGCAGTCGTTAGCCAACAGAAGAGTGTGTGTGTATACCTCTGGGAACAAGTTCCAGAACTGGCCAACTTGTCGTAGAAAACTGGCCGAGCTGGTACTTGCGTGCATTCCGAGAGATGTAGGCCTAGTTAGTGTCCCCAGCACCTGCCCCTATGTCCTGTATACCCGTAACCTTCTCCAAGAACACATATAAATGTACGCCCTTTTGAGACTGAATAGTTTGTAGACTATCTTTGAGGATGATTTTACTATTAATTATTCAATTCACCTCCGTCTTCAAAGAAATGAAATATTGATAGAAACCCGATAGCACATCGGGAAAAATCAATGTCGTCTTAAGATAACATTTAATGGCAAATTGCCGGTTATTAAATTTAAGCGGATCTAATGATCTACATTTTTGTCTGATTTGGTCCCTCGGGACGGCATTACCTCTCAGTATCGTCATTAATGTTGCATTAGTTCTTTCTAAGATGGCTTGGAGATTGCGGTAATGCGTTCTGGTCACCCCTGGTTTCTGTTTAGTTTGCCCTTCACGATCAAATAACTTCTTAATGAGGTAATGAACAAGCTAACTTTTATTGGCTTTGACGGGGTTCGTCTTGGTAAATCTAAAAACAGGAACAAACTCTGATTGATGGCGACGTGCTGCCAACTGAGGTAACGGTGGCCGAAATAACTTCATTAATTTTCAATTTTGTTGTTTCTTGTACAGTTGCATGCAAAATTATTCACCCCCCCCCCCCTCGCATTTTGGACATTCTGGCAAAATGAGCAACATTTATACAACTGCACAGTCGACTACTAGTATTACTAAATCATGAACTGAATAATTTTGCATGCAACTGTAAACCCTTGGTCGGTTGATCTCGCCGATTTCTTTTTTTTCTACTTTGCTGATAAATGTCCCACAGGCAGACTGCCGCTCAGATAAGATACATAGAGGCTGGGGCGATGGTGGTTAGCATCCTTTTGATGAACAAGTCGACACGTGTACTTACATAGCCTCGCGTGGAACTTAAAAAACATAGTCCACGCAAAAAGGCCTATTATTCCCAAAGTAGGCCTAAATTTCTTGGAAAAACGAAAGTCTGTATCAGAAAGTAGAAACTGCATGCTGGGTGTCTCGCACGAAACTGTTTACCCACAAGGCCCTGGGCTGCCGGTCTATTACTTTTGGTCGATTTAATTCCGACCAACGCTTGACACATCTTCGACAACACAAACCGCCTCTCACGTTTCATAGCCTACTTTTACCTGGGAAGATTCTCACTACAGGCATTACATGTATGTCCTGCATGTTTAGGAAGAAAATCGTCTCACGAATGGCATGTCTTGCATATTTTGGCAGAAGTTCGTACCAGAACAATGCCCAACCACTCTTCCGACTCCACCATATAGCGCGGCTCACGTCCGGTCCTCTATAGTGCACCATGACACCCGTCCCCTTGACAATCAGCCCCGCCATATTGGACCTGATTGTGTTCCATGATCTCTGTCTTTACAATATAACGGCACGGTTTTCCTGATGACATTAGGAAAACACTAACAAGGTTTGCCCTGAAGATTGAATTATGGGCAAAGGAACGCTTAGAATTGGTAAATAATCATTTTATCTAGCGAGCCTGGCTTGCATTCTGATTCCTGCTGACCACGCACGTCTAATGGCTCTTACAACAATCTCTCGTCACCCGGCTATTCTGCCGACCGAGCGGTATTGCATTCTCATACCTCTGAATTTATTCTGGCTCCATAACTTTTGTGCAGAAGGTTCTTTTTATTTTCAAAGCCTCCCAAACAAACTCCTATTCCTAAAGGAATGTCTCATGGCTGCCCATTGCTGATAGATATTTCATATTTGATATTGGATATTTGTCCAGTCGGAGGTCTATATTGCTCATGGAACCGGAATTCCTCACTTCGCATGCGACTACACCGAAACCACTGCGTTATTATAGCCCTATGAGATAATCTGCGCATGCTCAGCCCAGCGTAAACAGTTTTAAACCTGCCACCAGTTTTAAACACATTATGAATTTGGGGTTTTTACTCTGGAGAAATGCACTACAAAAGTCCAATACATCGGCTTCCCGGAGAAGGTACCGTCATACTTGCGACAGGACTATGAAGTTAGGACAGGCGCGCGGCTTCAACGCTCCTTATACTAGTGTCCCACTGGCGAATTTCGGCCTGCGACAAGGGACGAATGAAAAATTCGTAGATCTTCGTAGACTGTCGTCTATGTTCGTAGTGATTCTCTGCCTCCTTGATCCAATGCAAAACACATTACATGTAATGCTAAATATCGCAGCTTGTCGAGGGAATGTCGCAGACTTCAGATTCGCCCCTTGTCGTGAGAAAAAGTCGCCAGTCGTAGGCGGGTGCATTGCTTGAACTACTCCCCTCCACGATATCTGTTTCTATCGGCAGTACCGTAACGCTCCGTTGATGAGAGGAACCTGTCTGGCAAGAGAATCAACCAACTGGATTACGATTGTCGCAAATGTCGTTAGTGAATCGACACGGCCAAGGATGGCCACGGCAGATCGCATCAGTCGTCAAGTTAAACCAACTCACTCCAGCTACCAGAAGCTACAAATTTAATTTGTCCGCAATGATATTTTTCACGGCAACCTAATGAAAATCAAAGTTGTCTTATCGAATGAGGGAAGAGATTTAAAGCCAAAAGATCACCCCAGCATCGGCTAAACCTATTTCCATTCCTTAGCGTTCCGTGTTATATACATTTGATTAAGGCTGACTGCTTGCCCGATACCATATTAACTTCACAATAAATTGAATTTTCACCGCCAATCAAAGCTGGTCGCNAAACACATTGGGCCACGTGCACCGACGAAGATTATCTTGAACTCAGGTTGAGTCGCAACTTTTCCATTGTCACATCATGCCCTGGCAAACGTGAACAATTGAAAAGCTGGCTCAACCTGAGTTCAAGATAATCTTCGTTTGGTGCATACGGCTATGGCAAGCCGTATACGGCCCATTATGAATTCGGGACTTTTACTCTCTGGAGAAATGCACTGCTAAGTCCAATACATCGACTACCCGGAGAAGGTACCGTTATTACTTGTGATAGGACTATGAAGTTTAGGACAGGCGCGCGGCTTCAACGCTCCTTACAACCTGAACTTAGTCGTAGGCGGGTGCATTGCTTGAACTACTCCCCTCCACGATATCTGTTTCTATCGGCAGTACCGTAACGCTCCGTTGATGAGAGGAACCTGTCTGGCAAGAGAATCAACCAACTGGATTACGATTGTCGCAAATGTCGTTAGTGAATCGACACGGCCAAGGATGGCCACGGCAGATCGCATCAGTCGTCAAGTTAAACCAACTCACTCCAGCTACCAGAAGCTACAAATTTAATTTGTCCGCAATGATATTTTTCACGGCAACCTAATGAAAATCAAAGTTGTCTTATCGAATGAGGGAAGAGATTTAAAGCCAAAAGATCACCCCAGCATCGGCTAAATCTATTTCCATTCCTTAGCGTTCCGTGTTATATACATTTGATTAAGGCTGACTGCTTGCCCGATACCATATTAACTTCACAATAAATTGAATTTTCACCGCCAATCAAAGCTGGTCGCAAATTGGCACAAAGGGTCGCGATTCCATGAAATTTAGCGACGCATTAGTTGATCAATTTTATGATAGTGGCATTGGCGTTGCTGCCCAAATTGCTTGAAGAGTACTCGACTTGGCAACGTCATTACAGCTATTATGTTATAAATGCACGCGGTAAGAAAGAGACCAGCGTCCGTAAGCGATCAGTTCTCGATGTCACGTCTAGTTTGTCCGGAGCAATATGGCTGCTGGACCCGGGGGAGGGTAACGTCGGATCAGAGAGAATCGGAACACTAATGAATGACTCTCAGTAAGGGAACCGCTTGCCAATCCCGGGCCAGCGTCCCCTGAGGCGGGGGATGACTGCGTTGACCCTGTACCCTGATGATATTCTACAGCATATTTTTGAGTCATGGCGGTGTATTTTATCGTTGTTTAAAATTTCATTCTTTATTTGCTTCGCTTGAATTTTGCTGTCTTCTGCCCTTTTTGAAAGCATCCTCGCACCCAGGGTGTACACAACCGCTCCCTTCCTGGCACTCCACTTGGTTCCACTTGGTTCATAAAGGGATGGTACGACCGTAAATGACCTGAGATTCACAGGATGTTTTGAAAGGGCTGCGATGAAATCTCACGATGCGATGTACCATAGGCGAAACTCCTCGGAATGGAAGTCCTCAATGCAAAACCCATGGATTGTCAACAGTTATGGTCATAAAGATTATAAAAATCACAAAAAACATACATGTATTAAATGCATAAGACAGAGAAACGACGAAAATGGGCATCCTAGCTACGATAGAGGGCAGCACACCGAAACTCGGTCCTATACAATGGACGGCTTTTGTGTGGGAAATTGATCAGGACCGAGTTGCCAATTTCATTTCAATAGATTTAACCACTGGTGACACCTATTGAGGCAGTGAGCTAGGGTCCTCATTTTCAGAGAAGGAGTCGCCCAATTGAACCACTCCTGACGTCTTCTTGTCAGAGACAGGAAAAATACGCATGCGTGGTACCACATCCTATTTGGCAAATCACCTACGTGTTCAACCGTGCAACAAAGGTAGCCCCAGGCTTTCCTGACGAATCATATGTATTTGCCAATATACCTTTTTACAAGTACGTTATTTACGAATTTCTGGGTATCACATTTTCCATTAGATCAACTGAGCGCAAGTCATCTATTTTCAATCATGATTTTTTTCGTTGCAATGCAAGCAATTTTCGATACCAAATTTACATTTAGAAAGCACTGCTTTAAGACAATTAAGGACCGGGTTGTCGTTCTATTATGAATTCCTTTTTTCGTTAGCGAAATCACTCGAGAAAAATAGGCCAATCGACGAAATAAATAGAATGTGGGGTGTTTCACGGTGGAGTGGTTGTTACATAACTACCTTCCACCCACAAACTGCTGCGGATTGAAAAGAAGGAGCCGTTTTCGCCAAGTGATTTCGCGCACATGTAGCTTTTGAAAAAGAGGAATTTATGATAGAATGACAACTATGGGGATCTTAAGTTTCAGCTCGGAAACCAGGTAGGCGGGAAGTTGTTGATGGGTAACTCGAAAATGATTTTTTAGCGAAGGGAGATCAATGACTGACGGCGTAATCCAATAACCACGTGTTCGCTGTTACAATCATTGGCAGCTTCCCCAGGGCAAAAGCATCAATCGAACTCAAACGATATCTGCAATATCGATATTTTATGAAATGGCGTAATTTGATCAGCCACATTGTCATTGTTGCTGAATTGTTTGTCGATAGATGACATGTATTTTAAGTGTAATCACATTACATTTTACTGAAGGGTGGAGTGAATGTAGGCGATTTTGTCTGTGTTCGAGGTTTTTTTCTAACAATCTGCAATACTGAACTCTGTACTGTGCACGCTGTCTCAGTTAGGCATTGTACATTAACTTATTTGTTTATTATTAGGTTTTTTCAAAGCTTGTTACACCTTGGGCAATGAGTGCAATCCGATATGTCTGTTATTTTCGGTGTGCTCGTCGATCTTGAATTCCGCTTGGAAACATGCATCTAGTGCTGGTGCGGAAGTCCGAGTCCATGTCCTTTTTGGCCTACGGTTCTCCCAATATTCTTTTCATTGTGCCCTTCTCTGCAGCAGGGTCCGCCCCGAATCGTAGGATGAGATCCCCTTGTCTTCGGTCATCCACGGTTCATGTGGAATCAAATACATGTATTTGTGACGAAGAAAACAAAAAAATCTATAGTTAGGCCTCTGCCCCCTCCCGCCCTCCGAAGATTTGGGGGCATTATGTCGGAGCCTGTCGGTCGGTGTCCGTCAATTAACTCGAGAACGCTTTGAGCGATCAATCTGAAATATTTCGTGAGGGTTTGTCTCTATAAGGGGAACGTTCCTTTTGATGACCAGCACCAGGCGCACATACAAGATGGCGGCTATGGTGGCCATCGTGATTAGCAATAGAGATTTCAAAGAAATGACACAAGAACTAGATTTCAGTGCAAATTTTACATTTATTCGCTCGATACCACTTTGTACAAATAAGTTAGTTACATGTATTTACACTCGTATCAACACTTAGCCTATATAGAAATAACGGTGAGATTTGTAAGAAATCATATATAACACTTTTGCAAAATTTCGATTTTCTCATATTTTCGTTTCGCAAAAAATAAGGTAACGGAGCGAACAAGAAACGTGAAATCGAGAATTGGTTGGTTCTTTCATGTGCTTTTACCCGTTCACACTATGGGGAACCCGCGTGACAAATTGGAATAAAGTAAACTGCAAGAAGTACATGTATTTACTCTGTTGGAAAATAGGAAATTCCGGGTCTTACACTGATAGCGCCACGAAGAGGCGTTAGTTCGCGGGTTCCTTATTGCACACTGCACATGAATGACAAAAGAAATGATGGCCTAGGCCTAATGGTCCGCATTGTCATGTCGCGTATATTATTTTGCTACACAACTCTGAGTGAGGCATATTTACGTACTCACGACTTTGTACGTACCGGCACATGTATACTAGTATTCAAGCGTACTTATCGCAGGTCAAGCGAAAATATTTGTTTTGTGTGAACTTCACGTAAGTTAGCTCAAGAAATCTCATTTCAAAAATATACAAAATAAAACCATGAATGTATTAACACATAGGATATGACGTTTTTTGTATTTCAAAAATGAAATACCCCATTGACAGTGTAAAATGCGTGCATAACATACATCTCATGATTTTAACTTAGGCGTTGGTGTGTCATGAACATCGTAGGACTTTGTAAATCAAAGCAGGAAATCGCCCAGTAAAGTGAATTTTCTGAATATTCATACTTGGCTTACTTTTACAGAAAATATCATCATTACTGGCAGTTATGATCCTTTAGCTCATTAATCTCATTGATAGCTCTGTTCATGTCGCCATCGGTCAAGTTACATGTAGTTTGCTATATGTTATGCACCTGTAGGCCAACGTAGAAAAGGCTGGGACCGAAAATCAACGACTGTCCCCTGATAGATGCGAAATTACGTTTTGTTGCAAAAATATCGGGTGTTTATGTACGCGTTAAGAATACAAAGACAAAGGGCATTAGGCCCAGGAACCATAACGCGTAGTCCAGGAACATTTTAAATTCATGCACTTGATTGTGTAAAATTATGCATCACACGATAAAATTATTTGCAGCTTCGATCCCTCAGAAGTTCACTTGTTCAATGATAAAATCATGATAGCTGATCCGAAACAATAATGGAAGTGCATTTTACAGAGGAACTAGCACAGTTCTGTCTATGTAATGTAAATCTAGCCATCGATTGAGTAAATTGCTGTTCATGCCGATAAAACAGTAGATGATTTCAATATATGGTATAGGCTCGGTACGTTATTTCTGCGTGGTTGAAATTGCCATAAATATATATACGAGGGACCCGTGTAACATTTGTAGTTGTTCCCTTGCTATCAGTGTTTCCCTACAATGATAGAATTAATTGCAACCTCACCAATAAGGGACACTGTCACAGGCGAGTCTATTAGTTTCAAATGTTTCCTAAAATATTGCGGGATTAGACGCTGAGCAATGGAAACACTGACAGATGTTACACTGGATTCTGGTCGGAGTTACGGAGCATTTCAGCAAAAGTAGACACGTATCATACAGCGTTTATTTTACTTAAACCCACAACCAAGTAGTGAACGGGAAAATGTTTCGATATTTCGAAGAAAATACAAAGCCACTGTGAAGGATACAGTAAAGTCTGACAAAACAAAAGAGGCAATAAAAGTCGATAAAAGAGGAAGAAACTACTACATGTAAATGTTTTCAACGAGGATATAAGTCATACAGACAACTCTATTGATATATCTGTTGGAACCAGGTCTACTGGAAAATGCATTTAGTTTTTCCAATCTTCCCATACCAGTTTTGCCGATTTTACAGTTACTGTATGACCAAATATTTTATGAACACCAATACACGAAATGACATTCTTGCAAAATCAGATCGACCTCTTGTAAAGATCTTAAATCACATCAACCTCATTGTAAAGATCTTGCCAAATCAGACCAAAACCATTGCAAAAGATCGTGTAATAAACCAGATCATAAATATATAGTATATATATATATATATGTTTATGATCAGATCAAACTCATTGCAAAGATATGCAGATCAAACTCATGTACCCTAATGATCATGTTAAATCAGATTAACTCACATCGTCAAGTTCTTGCCAAAGCGGATCAACCTTTTTGTAAAGATTCGGATAACTTAAAAATTGTCATCCGTATTCTTGAAAATGTGGATATAGGGCTGGCAAATAATTTATCTAATACATGTATCTAAGTACTTAGATATTTTACTGTATATTTCATAACGATATCTTTGTGCATACTGAGCAAACGGGCGTTCGCTTCTACGTCACCGCGCACGAAGCGGTGAGGTAGGATGTGTGTGGCTCTGGTAGTTTGGTTAGAATAAGAAAAGTGCCACCCCTGAATGTGAATTTCGATTGAAATGGTCAATGCATGTACATGTATAATGATAGCACTGGTAATACACCGGCGAAAGAAAAAAGTTGCAAGACAACCAAATAAAAAACGTGTTTCTACGTAATTTGCTTATGTTATCGGGTCATTGGCACTACATTTAGTGAAAAACATTTTCTGAGTATGATATCGATGGAGGCTTATCTCTGATTCTCTAGGCGCTGAATCAGAAGCCGGGATCAGAATTTCCAGAAAATCGGGTGTCGTGAATGATTGTCGTGGAGTGACCAATCAGATGTGAAAGTACGGGGTATTTCTCTCCTAGCATTTCTGCTTGTACATTGTGTTGAATTCATGGTGGGGGCTCACACTTAGCAGTTTGTCCATTACAAACGTCTGAAAATTAACGCCCTCAGAGATTTCAACTTAATTTTATCCGTGGTGTATTTTTCTCATTTGTGGAAAAGGACACATCGTTTCAGAGGAAAATAACAGTGAGTGGTCCATAATAAAGTAGCTCACTCCGGATTCTATACGTACATGTAGATGTATAAATGAATACAATACATACTATAATATGTCGTAGGATCTAACTGCACCATTTCTGTGAAGATTGGGTTCGGCAAGAATTATTTTACACCCAGGCGGTTCACTGTAAAGGAAGCCTTTTACAATATAAACACAAATCAAATTCCTCTACAAATCCTATTTTAAGTGCAGTCAAAAGTTATTATCATTCACACACTGCGGAATCACACTTGAATAACTAGTGTCATGGTTGTGCAATAAAAATATACAAGAAATAATAACAGTTGAATAAAACGCCATCATTTTCCTCTGGCAGTTTATTTTTGAACCACTACCGAACCCAGGTTTCACAAAATTTAAAAAATACAACCACCTCTTCTTTTGCATCACACTCGTATTATGCGATCCCTCCTGAATTCAACGCTTGGGGGATCAAAATAACCGACCTGAACTACACCGTCGCGTAAATTTCAACACGGTGTAAACGTTTTTCGCCACCTCTGAATTTCATCATTTTGATTTTTAAAAGTATACCGCGAACCACCGCAATCCAGATGCAAGGCGTCATACATTTGAAAGACATTATTTCAGTATCTCGGAGGAGCGTCACTGATTTAGGGACGGCAACTTTACACGTATATGTACATTTACTAGGTACGGTAGGTCCGACCTACCGTACCTACTAACTTTACGTGTATGTGCCCGTCAATGAATCAGTGTTGCAGACTTTGTGGCGATTAAAGCCCTGTCCACACTACATGCGACGCAAACCATTGCAACTGCAAATAGCACGATCAGGGATCTCCACATTATGCGACTATTCGTAACTTGTTGATACCACCCAAGAAGAATTGCCTGCATGTGACTTTCAGCCACCATTGTTCATCAGTGACGAGATGAATGAATCTGATTGGCTACAACTAAAAATTTATATAGGTCGCGTCGTGCACCTTTCCACACATCATGGAGCGACTCGGTCAAAGAACTCAACATGTTCGGCGACCGAATCGTGCAACTGCTTGCGACTCGTTACAAAGCCGTCCACACTTTGACGGGAGTCCCGTCGCATCGTCACATAGTGTGGAACGGGGCTTACACTCAAAGATTTGGGGCGTACATGTACTTTATGGGAGTTCGTCACTGCACATCGCGCATACAAGTTAAAAAGTCCTTTAGACTAATAAATACATGTAAATAATGGAAGGACTGGACCTCTCTCAAATTATAGAGTGAATGACGCGAACGAATTGCATGCATACATGTACATCGAAAAATCACGTTAAAATTAAGTCACGCTTCACAATACATTGTATATTTATTTAGTTGGGATCCAACGGATAGATCTAACAGTTTGATTTAAATTTGTTTATGCGTGGTTGTATGAGCTGCATTGAAACAAATAGTATAGTAGAGAGAGACTCCCATCGCCAACGTTACGAGTCCATATTTCCAGTGCAAGATTGCTGTTGCATGTAAAACATCGGTACTACCATTTCATTGCAGTTGAAGTCTTTAGCTATTAAAAAACATGACTACAGCATAGTATTTTGTGCAGTATCATAGCAAAGAAAGGTTCGACAACCGGGAATGAAGCGACCTCCTAAACGAGGTGTGGCAGTAAAGATTATCTCCCAGGATCAGAATGTCCAGGTATAGGAAGATTTTCTCAGTCATATCATAATAATAAATACCATTATTTATTATTTATTATTATCATAGGCGACGAGGGCATTTTCTCAGCAATAAATCTCCTCTAGGACATTTTTGTCATTTGTCAGAAAAAATGTGAACTGCTGGCACACAACGTGTGCCCTCTCTGAGTCAACTACCCAATAGGCCTAGGCCTACATGAAGCTGCTCAAAACAATGAATCACCACAAGAGTCACGAAAAGCTGGGCATTAGTTGAAATAAGAAACCGTAGGATTCGGCAAGAGATGCAAAAATCTAGTGTTGGCCTATGCTGCGATTCCATGACAGCCCTGACCAGATTAAAGATAGCACGGAGATGTCCTGTCAGCAGGTCAACTACAACGGCCCGTGCAAAAGATCGAGAAAACGGTTGTCAGTTTCGTAAACATTCGATAGGGTTAACTTGGCAGTCGAAAAAGAAAAAAAATAGAACTGTGAACCTAATGATTCAGAAATTGTCCAGAAGAAAACATACACCGTACCTTGCTGCTCATCATGAATAATGCCCGCTGTACACGATCAAATTTTTCATCCAATTTCTCAAATATGCTCAATAAAGGTCTACATGTACATGCGGGTTTGTACATTGAAGCCCCAGGCCCGGAATCTGAATTTCCCAAAAATTGGATGAAAAATTTGATCGTGTACAACGGGCATAAAGCAGATTTTGTAAAATTTGACATGTGTTCATTTCGATATGTATACATGTACTCAATCTCAACTTGAACGTTTCTGTTCAAGTATTCTACCGGCGTCTTTAATTCTGACACACAAGTGAGAGGAAGTCGTAAATTGAGGGAACACACAGAACTCGCTTGAAAAACAAAACACATTCAACACCATTACCCTGTGGTTAGATTATGTCTAGTATACCCTGGAGAAGGATCAAAAAGTCATTTCGCACGGTAGTACATGAAGATCTTATACAGGACCATTGAAATTTCAGTATGGCTACCCCAAAAAGGGAGCAAACTGATCCATACAGATCTTCAGGGAAACCAAGGGAAGCCATTAGAATTTATTCAAGGCCTAGGCCTAATAAACTTGTGAACACGGACGATTTGGGCAGGGAGTCTATTTCGAAGCTGGCGTGTGTATCCACGAAGAGTGGGTAGCGTACCTTTCAAAGTTGTGAAACCTGGTGAAATTTTTCAAGGACTGAACCTTACATGTATTTATACAAAATAACTCAATAGAAATCTACGGTCGGGGATGTGTCAAATTTCAAAAGACCGTCGGCAAATGCAGCAGCAACTTATATTATATAGGCAATGTAATGGTGTTTCTAATTTATTACATGTATATACATGATGTAATGCCTCTAATATAATTATTTTCGTATGCATAATTGGACAATATGTAAAACATTTAGACTGAATTTTTGCAAGTACATGTACAGTTAGTTCTGATTACACCGATTTCCAGTAGCCGACCGTGGGTAAATCCGTAGATGGGCCGAATATGAATTGGCGTCTTGAATAAAGAAAGATCATGTAGGCCTACACATCATTGACGGTTGAGTGTGTCGACTATGAAAAAAAATAGACATAAGGGACAGATATATTTCTGCAGCACCTGTATTTACAGTATAATGAAACAAGGAAATGGGCGTTATGACAACAGAAATGCACACTATGTTGGGTACTGTATTTTCTCAGCACTAGCAATAGCCCCAGTTAATTGGATATACTCAACAAGGCCTAGCGCTCGAATTACGAGGAAGATATAGATTTTTAGTGACAATAGGGACATAAAATTTCTCCTTTTATCCGAGAAGGTGCTGCCAGTTATAAAGGGCCATGGTATTCCTTCCCTATATCCTGCGCTAAACATACCAGCGTTAAGGGAGACCTCTATTGACAATGCTGTTAACTACTACTTCAACCTCGCCCCATGTAAAGTAACTCTCGTTCCTAGGGTATCCACGTATGCATTGCATTGTAATCGTACATTTTCCAACACCGGCGCGAAAGGCAAAAGCTACCGCATTGGAGAATGATGCAATCACCGCCGGTAGCGCTGGCTGTCGACAAAAAGTGGCAATACCGTGGCCCTTTAAGTTAAGCCATCGGTTGATTCAAGGGTTTATTTGGAAGTATTATTAACCCGACAGTCCATCATTTCTTAGGCTATAGAGATGTTGAGATGAGTACTGATATACATTATACAATGTATACGTATATCGTAGGCCGTGGTCTTTACGAAGAATAAAATACAGTGTGTAACACTTACATGTATATCCGCTTTTATGATACGATGGGTTGGAATGAGGAGGAGATCTGCCCTTACGTGGTATAAAGTAGAGCAGTATAAAGTGAGATAACTGACACAACAGGTGACAACCTCGTCCCGCTATCTCATCACAATTACGCATCGATTACGGCATCAAGTGAAACATTTTATCAATATACATTATAAATTCATCATGCCTTCAAACTCGACATTAAAACATCTTCCTCGCCTGGCGTTAATTAAGTTTATATTAAAAAATATGCACGGTGAAATACGGAGTCTGCTGGCGGATTACCAGCACAATAATGTAGGCCGACATCAGAATAAGGATCTTGATGGCACCTTTCCTAGGAAATACTCTGCACGGCCCGTACTTTTGTTTCTTAAGGGATTTACAGCGCTGCCTTCTGATGCTCACTTTTGTGTACAACGCACCGCTATTTTTTTAAACTCGAAGAGCCGTATACCGGTGCGTCAAAGTATGATGTGATTAAAATATCATCAAAATAATTTTGAAAATCATGCAAAATTTGCTGCTGAATATCGAATTTTTCATTTTTGTACACGACACATTTTGTGCAAGAACAATGGATTAAATATAATTGTCGTAAATTCGGCACGAATCATTGTGAGTGGCTGTGGAATAACGTCTGTTGCCTCGCGATGAGAGTTAAAAAACAAAACAAAAAACGTTTTTTCCACGCAGGTCTTTTGGAACTTATATTTCAATGAAAATCAAATCAAACCCTGGATCGCAACAACAATGCAGTCACATGCTTTAAATCGCTTCGGGTGTTGAATGTCTGGCGGAATTGGATACCGTAGCTGAAACATCGGGAACAAGAGAGGCGAGAATACATGTGTAATAGTTTAGATTTTAAACAAATAACAATGATCAGCCAAAGATGTAACTGCACGACTTCAGTCCTGGAAAGTCCTTCAAACGAAACATCTCCTAATTTGGACTGAAAACCCAAGAATCACTAACGCAAACCGCACAATACAAAACGCAGTCATTGTCAAATGAGAGAGGCAGCTCTACAATGTAGTGACGTAAAACATACGTTCATGAGAGCTACCCTAGCCGTCGATTCGTGTCTTTTTTCCGAACACGAGTTAAGAAAGTCGCATGCTTCCATGTGAAATAATCTGATTGATGATCGAGTGTGACCATAACACTTTTTAAAATGATCTAACTGTGGCTAACAAACTTTCTCAACTCGTCAACAAAATACGAATTGACGGCTATGGTAGTTTTCGTGAACGATGTTGAATTCTCATGTTCCGATTTCGATTTCAAATTATTGGTGTGTCCGAAATCGGAAGCTTCGTCAGCTTTCAAATACAGATCGAAGTCTGAAATCTGAAGTGGTACGAGTCCACAATCGGAAACATTTCTTTAACAGGGCCATTCCCGGACTGAGTTCAATGTTTCATATCATGGTTGTATCACAAAATAATGGTCTGAAATCACAGTACATTAGATCTGGAGCACTAAATAACGGATTGTGCCACAAAGCGTATCTTAATTGGTTGAAAATAAACTGCTACCAGTCTCCCGCAACCGACACGACACACTAAATTGCCCGATGAAGTTGCTTATGAACAGACGCCAAAAAAGATAATGACAATGTATAGCCTGTGAAACAAATCTTTACCTCTCCGCGGAGGAATTGCCAAATAAAAGACAACACATTTTAAAAACAACATGTAATGCAGGTGCTATCGTATGCCATCTTACGACACAGAGGTACGAATTATTATTTTTATTCTTCATGTATAAAATAATGCGATAACAATGACTTTTGTAAATGTTTTACTCCAATTACTGGGCCATTTCTACAGCAGCTATAAAGGTAGGCCTAACAGAAGGTATATTTTTAGCCATTCAGTTCCGCCACTCGGCCGAATTTAGCTCCTCTGCACATGACACTGAAACGTCCATATTGCCACAAAACAGGCATTAAGGGACTAATCACCATTAGCCATGTACATGTACATGTACAATGTACGTGTACACGTACATTCAAAGGTGAAGGGAAGTATAGCGACATAATGGGTATTGTGTGAATAAAGACAGGTAAATACTTTTACTTATCGAGGAAATGCTTTTACTTATCATTTCTGTGGTAGTACAAATGCACAGCGAACACTGCACAAAAATGTGGTTATCAGCAAGTTGTGGACTTCAAATCACACCAAACAATGCACAGCTCAGCCCGTTGGGAGCAGTACACTGACACTGACAGTTGCTTATAATGGTGTGGGTATATCACACATATCACAAAGATATTCAAGATTAAGCTTAATATCATTCGCAGAGTACCCGGTTTATAAAGTAAAATATCAATTGATTTACCTCTGACATCAAATTCTGTTGCTGAGTGCAACGTCTTGTCCGCCATTATAAGGAACGCAGATCTATTTGGGGGTATAGTTAGGCATTCTTTGACGGAGCGAAACACAAATGAAAAAAATGACTTAAACCAGAACGGTCCTATTGGAGTCATGCCAGTGCCAATGCCAATGCTCATGCACAGTGCTTTCAATCACCCCCTCTCTCTGGGTAACCTATCTTCGAATCCTGATGAGGAGCGAAAGGGGTGGTCGACTTTGAGCGTTGGCGCGCAGCGGAAGTGCAAGATTGGGGATTCATCCACGATATGATCGTTAACTTTATTCGACCGCCCCAAGTTTCATTTTCGAAAGCTAAACCTGAATAATTAACAATTCTTAAATTTATGGTTCCGTTCCGGTTTTGGGGTCAGTCCGGCTTTTCAATTCCTGTTCCGTTTTGTCAAAAGTTGTACTCCGTTCTGGGGAAAAGATTCGCTTAACTATAATCTGTGGGACTCTACTAGGACGTTTAATACTCAACATACACATACAAGAAAATCATAAATATTATCGTCTATCGAATCATGACGGCAGGGGAATTGGCTTACTAGGAGAAAACAGCAGTACATATCATGCACACGTATGTCCGACACCGAATTAGTGTATTGTCCATTGGCATCCTAAGATGTGATATTTTCGTCTAAGGAAATTGTGCTTGTGACACAGAGAGCCACTGATGTCCCGCAAATTCTTACAACACGACATTTTATCTCTGCATCAATGGCGTAAGAGATGCGGGGCCTTTCTAGAAATCAACAGTATATATTGTATATTTCAGTAATGATTGGGTCACCAGGACATAGTAAAAGGCGATGATATCGAATTGTTAGGAGCGTGTCACAGGTCAGCAATTGAACTTGATGCTTAGTGAGATCATTCTTAAAATTGCATGTTCCTACCGCAGGCGGTGTGGGAACAGAATGCCAGTTTCCTATAAGTTCTACAATGTTGCTAAGATTGTCTATGAAGAAGCGATGAATATGCGTACATGTAGGTTAGCTTAAATTTTCCGTATACGCACTGATTATATAAAATATTGTTGGTACGACAATAACACACAAACTTTCATGAATGCCTTGTTACTGTACAATGCAATATTGTTTCCTGGTTTGCTGAGGGGAATATAAATGCAAAAGATCACAACTTTTAAAATAATATGACTGGTACGACTGCAACAATAATGGTAATGAGGCTAAGGAAGAAAAATGTAAATACGTATTAAAACAAAGAAATGTAGACTTCGCGGCGAGTGAAATATATCTTGGCGATGATGTTATAATACTACGTGTATTCGGGTTAGATTTTCAGCATCGAACTCCAATGATGCGTGTACAGAAAACGATTTTATATGGTACGTGCCTTGAGTACAACAGGAAAAGGAGGCCAACTGCCAGAAAATATTTACAGTCACTTCTGAACAACGCACTCTGCATGGCGGATTCAATAGTATTGATGACCGGAAGAAGTCAAGCTGGACATGCGAGGAGATTGAATGGTCGACAGGTAGTAATTATTGTTTATCATGCAGCAAAAGTGATGTCTTACTTTTTTCAGTTTGGATAATCGGGAACGATTATTTGGAGCACCAAAGTTATGTTGGTTTGAATATTATGGTTCTAATTTTGATACAAAAAGCGACAGGTAAGCAGAGATTGGTTCGTTGCAGATTCAGGTCACCGGATTCAGCCAATAGAAGTAAGTATATGCAAATTGGTTGAAGAATGAGGTCATCTTCCTCAACCAATCATAGTATGTATTAGGCTTCCTGTACCTAGAGGTATAAGGTAGGCCTATACGGACACGCAGGTTAACAATTGCTTCACGGTCACGAATGCTTTGTGAAGCCTTTGTTAACCGGCGTGTCCGTATACCGTATACTGTACCTCTACATGTATGTACAGGAAGGCTTCCTGATGCAGTATACGCTCAGTTTCGTGTTTACTCATCAATGTATACAATCATGTAGTTTTTAAAATTAACTCGCCATCTGTCGCCCTGCCAGTAGCGTGATTGGCTATGCAGATTGAGCTCATGACGTTTGTTGGCTGAACACTCGGCATATACGTAGCCTATTTTGATTAAAATTTTCTGATGCTACATGTAAATCAGGGCCCACCACGGCTTTAGTATTCAGCATACATGTAATTGAGACTTTGACAGCATGGCTTTACCATATACCGTGCAAGTAATTACGTAAGTGTAAAATTTTTGTTCACGTACATGTACATTTACATTATATCATGGGCCATGAACAATAGACATGCAGTACTTTCCACGGTCAAGTGAATAGATTTCAGAATGAAATGTACGGTATAAAAAACAATAAATAAGTCAGCGTTTGGTTCAAAAGTAAAGTCATGAAATGTGCTCAGGTATAGAGCAAAATACGATGAATTCAAATTGTCTATAATAGGCCTATATAAAATATGTATGATTTTGCTTACTTCAATGACAATAAACCTATTGCGATCCGCTAATTCCAGAGAGATTGACTCTGACAAGGGAAAGACGTACACATTATAGTTTGTACGGATCCGAAGTCGATTATGTTCATCTACATTTACTGGGATTTTTAGAAGAAAAAATATCCCTGAGCAATAGGTGACTAGTTGGGAGCGTGGGCGAAAAATTATGGAGGGTGAAAACGCTTGCTGTGGACTGGTTACCGTAGTTTCTCCCGCTGGCAACCGCGGTAAGTATGAGCAACCATTTCGTATCTATTATAATGACATGAATGAGTGTAGCAAGACCTTATTCAGCAACGTACACGATTTCGT
This sequence comes from Notospermus geniculatus, assembly GCA_002633025.1. NCBI lineage: Eukaryota > Metazoa > Nemertea > Pilidiophora > Heteronemertea > Lineidae > Notospermus > Notospermus geniculatus. The sequence goes on from NMRB01000112.1 coordinate 214,687, forward strand.
GGGGTAATCCCTTGTAAAAGAAGGGCGTCCTTTCGACCGGTGCGCAGATAAAGTGCGCAGTATTTTTGGACCGGAATGCTGGTAATAATGGCGGCTCATACCTGTCGTTTTCCAGCGGAGCGCCACCCAGCGGTAAGAGTAGGAATCCGTCTAAAATGCTCCGTGAATAGCTTACAGGAGCAAGGGGGCGTTGGTGTGATTTGGGGACAGTTGCATCTCCGAAACTCCAAGTACATGTAGACCATGTACATTGATAGCGGGTGTAAGTTGGAAAGACAGTATGATCCTCTCTTCAAAAGGACATGTAATGAGTAATAATAACCAATTAAATATGTACAACAAAAATAAGTTCAAGTGAGATGAACTGAATCGGCGAACTGTTGAGTGAAACTACAATGGTGTCCTGCCAGTGGTTTCTCCAAGTTGTGAAACTCAAACGAGTGTTTTTGTGGAATAGACACTTCAGTGAACAACAGATGTGAAGGATTTACTGTTCGTATGAATGCTCCTGACGATATATTCACATTTATATTTTTGGACCTTTTTTCTGTGTACCACGCAAAGACAGTAAACAAATAATTTATACTAGGCCTATAATGAGGCTGACCTCTATATACATAACGCGTAATTCTCAACGTGCACGGGCCTTCATAACGCTTACCAAAAAGAGGAATGTAAAAAAAATAAGCGAAAAAAGCGACAGGTTTTGTGGTTGATCATCATATGAAGGTCATGTGGCGATGCCGTTCAGTTATGTCTGCCAGCGCTCAGAGTATAAATGCAAAACGGTATCAAAACAATAATAACATTACAGCTATCCATAGTTCCACCATCTAAGCATACATGTATATGACTTCAGCAATCGAATGAGTGGTATACAACACAGTTGAAAAATAAACATCACATGCTGATGAATCAACTACTTGATTTAAAACATGAGGATTATGTTCGGATTTAGTCTTTTTACTCGGTGAGGACCCAACAATACTTTTAAATTAGAAGGTTTCGGCTATACACAACAACGGTTGACGCACGTGCACTACAAAAAAATTCTCTTCGAATGTTAAAACTGTGACAAAACTGCTGATAATACTTATTAACTGCGGTTATTCAGAAAATACAGAGTCATTGCTATGATGTATATTTCAATTTTGTAAATTATGATAATTGGAACACAAATCGATTTACAATAATGTAAATATAACACAGGTCAAGTCGTGATGGAGTTGAATAATATATTCGCGTTTTGCCAACAATTCGCAGCATGAATGACGGCCGGATAATGTAAATCTGTAGATAATGTCGCTGGATTCTGCAAATTAAACCATAATAATGTCTCATACGAACCAGGATTACGACCCACTGTGACAACACGTCTGACTTTGGAGTAACTCGATCCCAACTTTCAAAAAACTCACATTGCAATAATGATTGGCGGTTAGATAGGTCGAATCCGTAGATATTCACTTTATCTCAATCGGCTTTGGGGGATACGTCACTTTTTGGTCCACTTCCGGTTGCTTCGACTGCGATCGCTTCCGAATGTTCCCGAGCTTTTCTTCTGAGGTCAGCAACACTCGATGTGCGCTGTTCAGTACCCGGGAGGTTGATTGATGAACAGTTAGGTCCTGAGACACAGCAACTGCACATAGTCAGACCTGGAAAAGAGGGTAGAGCAAATAGACGGCGTCGCACTTATATGCACTTTCAAGTAGCGGGTAGATGTCCATCCCTGGTCATACACGACAGGGTAGTATTCGTGGAATGATTGGTTGGAAATGGTTACGCACGAAATCGTAGAAACCATGAAACCCACCTTTGAATGCTGGATGATGGGGTAAATGCTGCGGTAGATGAGGAGGCAGATAAGGGCGGCTCGTCAGGAAGGAGTCGAGGCAGGGTTTGAAACTGGACAAACTGCGGATACAGAAGGAAAGTTATAAGCAAAAACTGATGGACGGATTTCAACAAAGTTTGCTTTTACATCAATTTGATTTTAGCCACAAACATGTTTCACCAGATTTCATCCAGTAATGACGTTGTGGTTTGACTTACCTATCCAACGGAGAAAAAAATCTTGGAAACGGATGCTTGGCGAATTCACTGAACGGCAGCATTTGCGGAGGGGGTGGCGGCGGTGGCGGTGACAACTTGGACATATGCGGCGGCATCCGCAGGGAATGTAGCTGAGACGATGTCATGTCGATGCTGTCTTGTTTCGGAGACTTCCGGTCATCGGCTTGATTAGGCGAGGTTGAGACTGAGTCCCGAACAAGCTGTTCTTTATCAGTAAGGCTACCCAAATCGGGCTGTCCTTCATCACTCATATCACCAGAAACATCGATTTTTACGTCTTCATTGTCTGTGACTTGAATATCGTCTGCCTGGTGATCTGAAACGTGGCTAGCAGACGACACATCATCTGGTGTGTCATCTTGTTGTTTGTTGCCATCATGATCAAGACAGGCTGGACTACGTGTGTCTGTCGTTTCCCCTTCCTTCTGGAGTTCAGACTCGTGCTTGCTGTCCCCTGATTTCTGTTGCTGGGAGAATCGCTCGCTTTTCCGCCATTTTGCGCGTCTGTTTTGGAACCACACCTGAAATGACCATTCGGTGGAGATTATTGTATTTGCTTGATGTTTCTGGTTCACGCCAAGGCGGCGGCCATCTTGTTTGTCCCACTTCGAGTAGATGTAGGCTACACACCAAGGCACTGTAATTCCACAATTACGTGGGCAGAAGTGCTGATGTATGACCCAAGTACCATTTTTTGCTACCTTCTTTGTTCTCTCCCCTATAAATCTAGTTTTATAAGCCCATTTATCCCCAATCGATTTCAATGATTGATTATCTCGTTTGAAATTGAAAATTGACAGAATTTATATTCTGTGGTTTTGGATGTCAAGGGAATATTCTAGGTACATGGCTGGCGGTCCTCGCTAATAGCCGTATACATTTTTTCGTATTTAAACATAACAATGGTTCACCTTGTCAATTGTCACGAGCGACCTTTTCAGCAATCTACAATGTGCTGAATGTATAATTAAGACTAAAGTATAGCGCTATCATATTCCCAGTGTGTGCAATCAATGTAAAATAATATTGAATTCTCTAGGGTTTTAAAATCATGCTTTCGGCGATCGCCACGGAGTCATGAGGTTAGGAGAAGGATTGAATTTTAATACCCGGGGTCCTCAAATTAGTAGCGTTTTTGATAAACAGGCTGATTTTCTTTTCATGCAAGGAAAAAAGTGAAGTGCTGAATGTATAAAGGAGATTTAATGAGTGGGTCTAATTGGACCAGTTGGTCATACTTTTTTGACTTTGTTGAAGAAGCGAATGGGTTGCCTGCTGCCCCAAACATGCAACATACCAAAGGGCCGTATGCTTGGGTCGGACTTTAGCCTAAAGTATAGTTGAAGTTAGACTTTCTCTCTTCGCTTGAAGCTTGAGGAAAATCAGACTTTAATGAAAGTCTGGCTAAAATTCGACCCGAGCAAACGGCCTGTGTCCTGTAATAACCATTGGACATTGACAATACGACCACTCAACCACCGTATGACAGCAGCCAATTCTATTTCAATGACACGGGCAGTGAGTTACATCAGCCACGTTATCCCAGGGACTTTGTTCAGGAGACTGCGTAAACTATTGTGTCTTTTGGGGGAAAGCTATTGTTCACTATCACGATCACCCCGACAAAAGATTTGCGTGCCCTTTAAGTTACGGGTGCTTTGTGAATAAGGTCTTCTGAGTTCTGTAATGAAGGTAATACATGTTAGCTATTGCGAGAAGAGTGGTGATGATTCATATTAACCCTCCGATGGCCAACTTAAGGACCGTTTTATTCCATTTCAATCCTAAGTTCTTTCTGGGACATACTGTAGTCATCTGTTTCCGAGTTGATTCGACCCCAAAACACAGTAATATGTGTTCATAGAATATCAATATTTGAAATTCGATTCAATTATAGCGGTAAAGTGAGGCACCATGGTGGTTGCTTCTCATTAATTCCAGTACTACAATGACAATCAGGTGCCACTGCTTGCGGTGTTTGACGATAAGGATAAAATTACCATGAATTTATTTTTATATTTGAAAGCGAATACCATAACGAGGCAAAATGGGCGTGTGATTTATATAGTGCTCGCTATCTTTTGTGTCAATGTATCTGAATTAAAATCAATCTTTTTGATCACAATAAATGATTCGCAATCACCTGATTTCTGATTTATTAATTGATTCTTAAGAACTTTTTAGATGATCAAAACACGATAGGTTTCATATTTTTTATACGTTTCGTCTAATGTAGCGAACCGACTCAGAGTTACACCTAAACATTTAACCTTACCCCCCCCCCCCCAATTATCAAATCCAAATTCAAATTCTTTGCTAACACCACATGACCTGATAATATGTCTAATAAACAGATCGCAGTAAAAAAGGAATTATAGCAACATTCATGATGACTAATGGTATTCATGATGAATAATGGTACAGCCATGAAGCTAAAGTTGAAGTTAACAAATCGATCCTACAGATTAGAAGTTATCATCATCAACATTTCGTATACGAATTTTCATACAAATTTGCATTTTTTTCTTAAGACATGATTAGTTTGTGACAGAACTTTTTATAGTAACAAAATATTTCAAAATTGCCTGAAAAAAATCTTCTTCGAATGTTTTCTATCGCCAAACTATATCGTTATCTTTAACTGGGTAATGAGTTATATCTGTTGTTATAAGCGATCACGCCATAGGGATTATTGAAGGATATATAATCGAATAGGATTTGCTTTATCCTCGGACAGATAATCAGCCAAGTTTTTTTATACAGAAGAATGATGGCACTCGACAATTGATATTAACTTCCAGTCAGTTCCAAGTGAAAATCTTAAAATTAGTAATTGCGAAACGTCCCCGGGCAAAGTTCATTAATGATGTTGTCTAATGACGAACTTGTTCCTGATTTCTCTTTTCTGTGAAGAAAGCATCAGTCTCTACGAGAATCGAAATGTTTTTTTCCTTTTTTAATAATGATGATTAAGGTAATTATTCTTCGGGCAAGTATCGTGATTGCAATATTGAATATTTCATAAATTGTCTTTTCCTGTTTCTATAAGTCGCTCAAATTAACTTCAGCCCTTGTAGGTGTCAAAAAAGTTTGTAGCAGTTGAAATTCCCAATTGCCATCGTCTCGCAGATACCTCTACCACTTGGATAGCGTGAAAGTGAAGTTTTACAACAGCGTCAGAAGTCACGAATTTGAAACCATCCATAACACAATTAAGCACGACTTAATAAGAAATTTCGCAAACTATTACCCATTAACTAAGTCAGAGCGAATCAGTACATCGGCAACAGGCTAAATTTTCCCGGCGAATTCAATCAATTAACGCTTATACTCTTAGCCTTTCATCTTATAATTCTGTATCATTAATATGATGATTTAATGAGAATCCAGTATCTCCTGCAATTTGGTATTTATTAAAACATCGCCCCAGGCTCAGAAACTCCCGGCGCTAATTAGACGTAACATCATTTCAAACGTTAACCTTTGAGACGCTCGCATTAGAAAGCTGTCGTTTTTTGTCTCCTTTAAAAATCCGTTTCAGAAGAGTTCTCGTCCGTGGAATAACTAACGAGATTTCAGTTATGCAAAAAGCTTGTCCAGTGTCTTTGTTCCAGGCAATTAGTAAAGCCGATTCTATTTCAATATCTAAAAAAAATCGTTTTCTCATCTGCCCTTCAGCGATTTGAGAACGGGTACTTCTATAAATCCACGATGAGTGCGAAGAAGTTGGATGTGTTCAATCTCAAGTATAATTCCTCCAATATCGAGAGTTGTACTGTCCCGCAGAAGTTTGGTCGTGTACCAAGAACTGACCAGTGGTTGTGTCATCAGCAGAAGAGCCGATCCGGTGTCACCTGAACACAGATTCGCTTGAACGTGTTCTCTTGGTTAGTGCTTGCCCATTATTGTGTGTCATTACATGTACTTGTTTTGCATATTACACTTAATTTGAGACAAACGTTGTGTTCTTGACTTTGTACCACTTTACGCCACACCTGTTGTTTGGTGTTTGCACAGTAAACACGGTGGTTTTTGTTACATTTACATATTTTGTAAAGTCTGGCAACATCTATCTTCGACCTAATGGAATGCGGAAGTCATGTAATGTGACAGAGCTTTGCGGTTTATAATCATGCCTGTCGATCACCTGAGGTCGTTCCCCGATTGTTCGCGTTGTCCACCGGTCATTCAATAGCCGCGTGTGATTAAAGGTCGGTGGAAAATCCAACGATCAATTTCCTAGCTTCCGCATTCCATTAGGTCAAAGATAGATGTTGCCAGACTGTTTTTTACAAGAGGATACGGTGTTGTGTACGAAATACAGGCCACCTAACGTACCGATAGTAAAACATCTTCTATGAAACTTCTTACAAATGGTAGGCCATTCACATTATACCGATGTTGTACCAACTGATTTAGTACCAACTGTGACGCAATTCACGGCCATCACCCGGAAGACCGAAATTTATAAAGCTTTTGATGGTCATGCCAAACATCTTCACAAAGTACGTTTTCGCAATATGATTTCTGGTAGTTGACGCAGTGTTGCACGATCCTCCTAGCATGTGCACTAATTCAATAAAAACCCTTATTGAAATATCACTCGGAATTGTGACTCCAGTCATCACTCCATCTCTAGTAGCTAAATAAGTTTAGAAGGGATTAGCGTCGTTTTGAATAAGAGATACGTCTATTTAATCTTTCCCACTTCAGTATATTTCAATGCAACTCTCTCAAATCCCATCTACATGTTCCGACTCTCAGATGACATTAAGTCGACATTTGCTTTTTGCCAAACCGATGTCGAGCTTAAACCGTTTTTACGCGCCAGTCAGCTTGAAAATCAAATTAATCAAGTTTGTATGTCACATAATCCTCTTAGAACCAGGCATGAATTTGGTATGTTTAGAACACCCGATAGCAGAGATTCTCGACCTGCGTGTCGACGTCTCGTGGGACGAGGCCACGCGAGAGTCTTAATGGAAATCGGATTAAAATACAATATATTGATACATTTGAACAAATTCGTACTCCCCAGTTTGAAGTATATTCTAATACCTATGGAAATTGTGACGCTCAGTGTAAACAGATAAAAAAGCCGATCATGATTCATACCAACTCCTCTGCAGATTCAAGGAGGTCTAACAACGTTAAATCAGAGTCGAGATCAAGGTATTTTATGCACTTTTTCTTTCCTTTTTTATACTTTTTATACCTTTTTTGAATGGCACCTTCCAAAATACCTCACATTCGGTGGGGTATCGGACAAATACATCGAGATTTAAAGTTGGTGTCTTAGAAGTCAGCGACCAAAATTGGGACTGTACACGTACCTCCAGATAAGAAGTTGATGAAGGAGTCAGCATCCAAAATTGAGAAAGTACCTTGAGATGATAAGTTGATGAAAAAGTCAGCGATCAAAATATTGAGACAATACATCGATTTAAATAAATTTGATAAGGAGTGTTTGATGAAAATTACGACAATCAACAGACTGACTGAGTCAACTGGCCTCAACTTCATATTAGAAGTTACGATGGCGTATAAATATGACTTTTAAGATTAGAATTTTTCAACACGTGTATATTTTTATGGGCATTTTACACTCGCCCCAGGCACTTATTCCTTTTAATTATTGTGGACAAAGTAAATTTAAATGCAACTTGACCCGAAGTAAAATTGATAAGTCGTAGTTAAATTCAATTAACGCGATACGTTGATTTTAAATGCCACGTGTCCAAGTTACATCAAAGACTTGTAAGGCTGGCGGGCATTGGGCGATAGCAGTCTGTAATTCAACCACAATGATGACTTATACAATGGACGGGTCAACTGCATGATTCATCCATTCAATGAATCTTTTCCAACTTCAATGCTTCTTCAATTCTCCATCATGTTCATAAAGCGTAATTTACAGTAGTTACTGTAGAACTTTGTGTTTTTACCGGTCATGTGCTGAAGAGACACTTTCGCAATATTAAACATGGAGGTACATTGTAATTCATTTAAGAACCCTTGCGATATTCATGCCGCTGCGACAGGAATCAAAATCCCACTGGAATCTACGTCCGGTTTTGTTTTTCGACGAAGGGTTAGGATACACGACTGTAGAAACAATGGCCTTACAAGAGCAGACCTTTCACTTGGTGATTTTCTCATATAACATTGCATACATTTTTTCTCAACACCAGTGCATGGGATTGTATAAATATTTTCGTTTTATTTTGCAGCCAAATTTACTTGAAAGTACTCTGCCTGTGAAATAAAACCAAATTTCAACAGGTTAGGTGTCATTTGTACATCTAAATGGTATGTCTTTTGAAACTTTGTAACGCATGTCAATATCAGCTTACCAAAGCCTTCGCCGCCTACGGTCTTCCAGGGTTTTTCTGCTACTGTCTTCTATTTTAACAATGCACAGTTGACCTGAGGATTCGACTGTATTTATGTTGAAGGGAGTAAGAAATAAAAGTGGAAAGTAAGAAGTTGGAAATTTTGGAATTTTGCGTGAATTTTTTCAATTTCTCAAAATGGACGAAAATTTTTTACCATTTTGAGAAATTTTCTTGAAATAACATGACATTTTGTCTGATTTTTCGGGCGATATTTCTCAAAATGGGAAAAAATTTTCGTCCATTTTGAGAAATTGAAAAAAATCACGCAAAATTCCAAAATTTCCAACTTCTTATTTTCCACTTTTATTTCTTACTCCCTTGTTGATTAATCATATAAATAAACAAATATCCTTTCATACTTTCATGATCTCAAAAGGTGACTCTGCTGTTATTTTTTCTGCGAGTATTGGTATTTTCATATTGGGCCAGTATGACTGGCCCAATGTGAAATGGGCATGATTTTCGCGCGCCGGTGTGACTGGAAATCTTAAGTCTCGCTGGATAAGTCCTTTCAGATAATGAAGTTTTAGGCGTCCCAAATCGGAAGCCCTCAGCTTCCGAATTCGCACTCCCGCGTTCGAATTCGGAAACGTTCTTCTGCAGGACTTCTTCCTGGACTTTTGTCAAAGCAGTTTCTGTTGTCAAAGCAAATTCTGAAAAATTCTGTGGTTACACTGAGTCGAGGAGCGGTTTATGGCTTCAGCGATGGCGAACAACTTTGACGGCAATTTAATTGAGGACGGTCGTTACGGCGTGCATCCGCCTTCAAATTACATCAAACAAGAATAAAATTTTGACAGCTCTAAAGGTGGACAAATAAGTAGATTATAAAAGGACCATGAACCTCTTGGGAAAGCATTGATTTGTTCGTAAATGTACAAATGATGGCTTGTTCACAATGCTCTGCACTTTTTAACGCAGTGTACTTTGCGCACCAACATGACTGAGGCCAGTCTGAAGCGAGCTGCTCCTGAGCAGTGAGCTTCCTCATTTATAAATTTTTAAAGTGAGATTGCAAACCCACGAAATGTGCGACAGGGGCCATATTCATGAAGCCTTCGCAACTTTGCGGATTGTTACAACAGAAGGCGCTCATACCTCGCAGTCTCGCACAATCAGTCTCGCGCAGCGTAGCCTGTGTGGACACAATGCAACTTTGCGTGGACGCAAATCTATTGTAAGGCAGTCAGTGAACAATAGGGCATGTGCAGCCCCCGGGCAGCGAACTTTTTTTTCCTAACCGATATATCCATTACGACCAACTTTTTTTTCCTAACCAGTATAGCAAAACCTAATCCTAATCCTAATCTGAACCCTAATCCTAATACTACTCCCAAAACTAACCCTGACCCTAACCCTAACCCTTACCCTTACCCAATCATTAATCTTCTATTCACTTCGTTAAGTTCGTTTCGTAATGGATATACTGGTTAGGAATCTATACTGGTTAGGAAAAAAAAATCCGCGCCCGGGCATGCCGGGTGCAGCCAAACAGTAGACTTGCGTGGACGCAAAGTTGCGAGGGCTTCGTGAATATGGCACTGCAGTACTCTGAATAGGTCACCTCTCTTACTTTTTCAGGTCGTATTTCATCTACTTCATCTTCCTCTGCCACCGCTTACTGGTAATTAACCAAGAGTGCCGTCCGTGTATTGCCTTGCATCGGTCGGCATACGCGGGAACGGCTTCAGTGCTCAGAACGTCACAATCCCGTTAGATCTCATCAGAAGGCGAATCGTTTTTAGCGCCGACCGACAACAGACAACTCTCTGTGGTACCCGGGGTTTGATCCGACCAGTAATTTAATAGAAAAATGTTTATTGTATTATGCAAACTTAATTATGAGATTACTCCGACAACACCTGTGTCTTTCTAATTCGGAGGCCGTTGGGAGACATTAAAACATTAATCTGTATTGATGTTTGTGTACAACGCCGTCCGTCCCCAACCTTGTAACACGGCTGCCGATAATACCGCCCGAGAGCAACGATTTCGATTTTTGATCCAGTTTGCGCGATGTCAGTTTTGTGTACTCTGTAATAATCATCATTACCGGTTGATGTGCACTGTTTGCAGTAATTATTCCTTGAAAACAGTGGGTAACGAACTCAGACAAAAACAAGATGGCGGCGATGACAGGTGAGTGTGACCACGAGATTTCAGGGCAGTTGCGAAGGTTTCGACCTAGTGTAGGTCTACATAAAATTGTGTACCCTACCGCACCGAAGATATTGAAGGCCCATACATAACCTTCATTCCTCAACTGTGGAGAAACCAACAGCACAGGTAGGCCTACAGAGATTAGGAAACAAATACAATGTATGCACGCCTTATTCCAGGATCTTGGTGGGAACAGTCGAGCAAGCAGCGCTGAACATGCATTGAGACAGCCTATGTAAATGTACGGAACGTTCCAGGACAGGTTCTTGCGCCCATTGATGAAACGTGCCATGAATACCTGCTATCAAGAGGCCCTCTGTGACTGAGTATAGGAAGATTTGTCGCTGCCCGTAATGCTACAACTGCCCCGAGGTCCCAGCATGTAGACGGTTATTGGTAAGCAATTCGATGACTATTAAACGCGCAGCAGGAGGAATATTCACCAAAGTTGGTCTTCCGGGCAGCGCCATCTGCTAAACGCTGCCGAAGAGGACAGGCAGTAATGTAATTTCGCAGAAAATCCAATGGGCTGTGTCAGCATGATATTTGGCTTCAACATGGCTTGTCGGTAATAGAACAATCCGGGTTTGTCAAGACGACAAGTCCACGTTCGTCATTTTGATGAACCCTTGTTTGTTCGTCAAAATGACGAACGTGGACTTGTCATTTTGACGAATTTAGATACTCAGTTTGGTGATAATGGAAAACGAACCTAAGTTCGTCATTTTGACGAAGCAGGGGTTTTTATTTGGGGGGGGGGGTAGATTCCTGTCACATCTGAACCTCAGAGGTGTCAGGCACCGATGTTTCCAGTGCGCCACTCAGAAGCCGACTGCGTACATGTGAAGAAAGTTGCTTTCCAAACTCGGATTGGTTCAAATGCATGAACTGCGTCCATCGTCATCACCTCCAAAGCCGCGATGTCTGCCCATCTTGTTTGACGCTTGCCTGCCCTCTCGAGAATAAGATGCTAATGAAATTATTATCCTCATTTAATGACGCTATTAGGTTTGGCCAAAGCTGACATCAACATCATTGTGCGATGTTCTATTGTATCGTTCGCATTTTTGTGAACTTATGGCCAGGCGATTGTAGCAATGGCGGCGTATTGAACGAAGAGACCGACCACCGGATCGTGATCAAATTGGCTGACGCGTGTTGGGAACACATGGCAAACCCTGGAACCTGGATGATGAAGTCACCTACGGCAAACGTCGCATCGTGACTGCGCCTTTGAAGAAAAATATCTGACGTCCGAACAAATTATACCGTTCGATTGGAATGGCGAATACAAATCTCAACATAGTTAGGCAAACGATACGGCCGCCATCTTTATCGGCGCTCGTGCCTTATCAAGAGAAGTAGCAATTATCGCGCTATTACGAATTAATTTCATTTTGATTTTGTACGTGTCTGCAATGGAAATCTAATGAGTAACCATCGGCTGTTCTGGTGGTCAAACGCGCTGATATCGACGAGAGGTGAACGTCGGCGTGAAATTTCACGCGGTTTTTGCAAGAGGACAGCGGGGTTCCTGTGGCGAGTTGGCCGTACCCTGTAATCATAGCGTCACTGCCAGCGGTGCCGAGGCAAATTACCCCATTGGTGGCCAATTCAGTGTCTTTTGGGGAGATGCGGGCAGTGGTCGTATGAATGCGTGGTCGAGCATCGGTGCTGGTTACACCGCCACGCCTCTTTGTTCCTCGTCTTCTTGCGATGAAAATACAGCAGAATCCCATATATTTCGCCCACAATTTCAAGTGTGAATATACTTCTGACATAGTGATCGCAAGCAGGACAATCCAACGCAGATTAGGGCACCACCAATGGACAATAATGTAATATACTTGTAACAAGTACTCTCTATCCGCGAGTGCAGCAGGTTTTTTCAACTCGGGTTGGGTTGATATTCAGCCATACAAGCAATGGTCGAGATAGGAAACAGCCTTTTTCAGCCTTTTCCTCAACGACACGATATTATATAACTGTCTTTTAGGTTCACTGGATGCCAGTTCCACAACTTTCAAATTTGAACTTACCGTAGGTGGCTGGTCAGTTTGACGCAGAGCGTTGTCAAAAGATACAATGACGAATCTGATTTCACAATCACACCCAAAAAATACTTACTCTTATATTATTGAAACATGAGCATTGGACAAGAATATAGTCATCAGAATACTATTGATGAGATAAAAATTGGGTTTCCTTACCAGGACATAATCTGACATCTTAGGCATTATATCATATTTTGCTATTTGATTGAAATGTGAAGTAAAAAGGTGTGAAAATATATATTCAAGTTTAATACGTCGAATCCTGTCAGCCATTTAATACCAGCTTACCGTATAATCTCTTATCATAAAACGAAGTTGATTTGATTCTTAAAAAAGGTGAATTCTGATTTATACTTTACACTTGACGGTTTAGTCCTGTTAACTTGAAGGATTATTTAATCTACTTGTAATCTGACCTCGAAAGATTCCTTTGAAAAGTTTTCATTTTTTTAAACGTTGATATCAGGAACATAACTTTGGGTTTTCACCCGTTTTTGAAAGTAAAGTATTTTCAAATGGAAAAACTCTTTACTCTCAGTCTCAAGGGAACCCTTGGAAACAGAAGACTGGTTTGAAGGGGCTTAACAATGTCACATGTCAAACAGAGATGAGGTAACTGATACTAAGTAGCCTATACTCAACGGTCGGAGGTGGCTTTTTGTAGCATCAGATTCGAGTGAACCCTGTCGACAGATAACCAAGTCGTTTCCCATAGGACATACTGTCATGAATATAATATTGATGAAGGGGCCCAGTTAGATTTTTGGTCCTTTTTTGGATAAAAACATGACATGATAGCAATTCGAGGATCCCTTTATGAACTCGAGATGACCTTGAGTGTGGGTCCATCAAATGAATAAAACCAGAAATATATCAGAAATATGTGATATTTCTGGGGAAAAAACAAAACTTGTTATAACAAAACTGGCCCACGATGCGAAAAAAGGATGAATGATATCGCAAAAAATTGTACTGATGACGATGGATGATATCTAGTTTACAGCTATCAGGGAATGTGTTAATGTGTTCAATGTACCCAAAAGTGGTTAGGTCTGCCTCAAAAACTTGGTTGCCGAATAACAATCCAGTGCCATAAATATGCGGGTTAAATCAATTAAATAAGTACATAATAGATTGGGTGTTTATTGGTCGACCATTGATTAGTAAATTGGTCTGAATTTTTACCCAGTCATTTTAAGAGAACAAAATCACAAATTTTTAAAAATTGAAATTTTGAAATTGCAAATCGACACAATACATGTAACTATTCGAATTTCATCTCTGCAGACAGTTGTAACGTGACACCGCGAGTGTTCACAACCACTGCAAAAATCTGTGAAATTATTTCAATGAAATGGTCCATGGACCATGTGCTCACCGGGTTGGACATAACAGTCTAATGACAGAGGGATGAGCAATCTGGGTAAAGTCAATCCCAAGTAGGTGACGATTTTCGGTTTACGCCACCTGGCGGCCATATTGGATATCCGATTGGGCCAGAACTTCACATGCACATAAAGGTCATCTGCAGAGGGCCACATAGCACATTGGAGCGCTTTGGGTCAAGTCGTCCCTGAGTTACAGCACTTTGATGATTTTCGGGTTACGCCACCTGGTGGCCATATTGGATGTCCGATCAGGCCGAAACTTCACATGCACATAAAGGTCATCTGCAGGGAGCCACATAGCAAATTGGAGCACTTTGGGTCAAGTCGTTGCTGAGTTACAGCACTTTGATGATTTTTGGGTTACGCCACCTGGTGGCCATCTTGGAAGTCAAATCAGTCCGAAATTCGACATGCATGTAAAGGTCATCTAGAGGGACGTAAATATCAAATTTGAGCACTCCACGTCAAGTCGTTCCTGAGTAATAGCAGTTACTTGATTTTCAGGTTACGCCACCTGGCGGCCATATTGGATGTCCAATCGGGCCGAAACTTGGTATTTTTAAAGGTACCCCTCCAATGCATGTTTATGCAAGATATGAAGTTGCTCGGTGAAATAATGACAAACTGTGGCAGGTTCGTCACTTTTGTCGAACTTTGACCTCTGTGACCTTGAAAAGTAGGTCAAATCAAAAACCCGTTATATATGTTATGTATCCTTATTAGATACACCTATGATAAAAATTTGGAGAAGATCTAGTCATTAGTTCAGGAGTTATTGCACTTTTTGTGTTTTCGGTTTCCGCCACCTGGTGGCCAAGCTAAGAGTCGAATCGGACCGAAACTTGGTGTCATGGGTCATCTGACCTAGGGGTATATATGTACCAAGTTTCAGATCAATAGCTCTGGCGGTTACGAAACGTGCCCTGCTAACGGAACACGACGACGACGGACGACGACGGACGACGACGGACGACGGACGCACAACCATTGTATAAGCTCACCACGGTGAGCTAAAAATAGTAGGAAAATGTCAACGTGGTATCGATCAACAATTATCTGACAATAGCTATTAATACGTGGGTGTTTTGGCTACAGCATATCGCATCGTTGATGGCAGTTATCATGTGTAGGAGATTCCTTTATGTCGTTATTTGACCATAAGGTTCGTCTAATTTTCACTTGCTTTATTAAGATCGTGAATTGTCCCGTTTCAATCCCACGAAGGTGTTTTATTTCACAATATTTCTGCCAACCTAGCCGTTTTCGAAAAACACATTGTCCTTTTGTCATAAGAAGTAAGTGGTAATCACCAACGATTTGTTCACAAGATACAACGCCCAGGTCGTTGTTGTTGAATCAGTATCATTACAGTATCTCTCCAACCTTCAAAGCCACGATAATTACCAAACTTACTTTGTTGCCGATCGCGTCGAGTTACGTTGACGATGAAAAGTGAAACCGGTCTTAAATTTACATCTCATCTAAGATCATGTCAAGTGTCACTTTCTTCTGGGTATGCGGTATAAAAAGTCATTCGACACGTATATCATTACATTTTAACATTCATACCTACATGTATATGATTACATTTTAACATTCGATACACATATCATTACAGTTTAACATTCGATACCGGTATCATTACATTTCAACATTCAATACCTGTATCATTACACTTTGACACGTTGAAGTTATTTCACTTTGAAATGCCCACAGGCACTTTAAACTTTGTAGGTATTTCAGGACAACAGGTCAGCGACTTCATAACGACAAGATGGTTCCATATATATTTATCAAGTTGCATGGGCGTGTCCAGATCGAATAACGCCATCGGCATAAAAGGAATAACACGCTGCAGTACAAGATATTTTATAGTATTCGTAGATATTGCCTCCAGTTATTACGTGAAAACAAAAGGGTGGTTAACCACATATTGATTATCATTTGGCCTGTGAGGTTGGCTGTCAATGTATGAGGCTTTTACAATGAAATTTTGCTTGGAATATTGTGAATTTGAGGGGGATAGGTGGAGAAATTCTGAGAAGTAATAAAAGCTCCGATGTAGGTCTATGTAAAAAAAGCACCGTTCATCTAAAATTCACTAAAAGTCATGTAAGGGGCGAGTTCATAATTTAGATTGAACCCAATGTTAGTGTTCGCGTAATAGGCCTACATCATCTGTTAGTGTCAATGCTTCCCTTTGGGATCTGCCTTACATCGTGTACATCGTCCCGAACGATGTACACATTAGCAGAATGATTGGCGCATGTAGGAAAGATCCACATTTGTCACATATGACTAGAAGTTTCCGTTCCGGTTCTGAAGTGTGATTAGGCCTAATTAAGTGACTCAGGATGATTCCACTTGTGCTTGTGACTCAATTATAGAATTCTCCGATTTGCGATTATCAGAAACTTGTCCGTATTCTCGAAGTTTCCGTAACTCTAAGGTTTACGTTAGCTATTCTTTGCAGGGCAGAATACAAAAGGTTAAATTGGACCTCAGAGTTAAGGAGGCCTCTAGAATTCGGTCCTACATATAGGCCCGTATTCTAGAAGCCTCCTTAACTTTAAGGTCCACTTTAACCTTTTGTATTCTGCCCTGGAAACAATAGCTAGGTAAACTTTAGAGTTAAGGAAGAATACGGCCCGTAGTATACGTTCTCAGTTATAGCGACAATGCATTAAAAACTCGATGGGTCGTATTCATAAAGCGGTTCTATCGTTTTATGAATACGACCCGTTGAGGTTAGAGGACAGTCTTTTTACCATGGTGATTCATACAGCAGAGTGCATGGTTCCCGCATACTGTTTTGACTCTCTAAAAATGTACTTAGCCTACGTATGTGGAATAACGCTCATCTCTGTTCACTCATTATTTCAATTGCAGATGCGGTTTGTGTAGAAGAAGATGAAGGCATAACTCGTAGTATCACATTTTGCGTCAGCCGGGAGCTAGGCGACGAATACCATTTCCTAAAGAGATGTTCTCTTCATTTACGGCGAGATGACAGAAGAATGCCTACCTGTACCCGTGCTTCAGTTAAATTGATCCTCATAGCGAGATCTTCCCTGGTAAATACATCGGGGTAATGTGTCTGAGCAAAGGCTTTTTCCAACTCCTCCAGCTGCAGTAAAGAAAAACAAATCATTAGCGAATTTGGGGATATTCCTTGCTACATATCAAATGATATACCTTGATTGACATGTTAAGGATGCTACATTTCCAAGCCAAAAGATGTTTCATCATTGGTACGAGTCCTAGAGGGCTGTTCATATCGTCTATCGAAGAAAACTTTACTTGCCTGCTGCAGTGTGAATGTTGTTCTGTTACGTCTTTGTTTGCGCCTGGCAAACGTCTCATCGTGGAGGTCGGGGTGGAGGCCGTAGCCACCATCTGCATTTAAGAAGGCAACAAATAAGAACGAGGAATTTCTAATCTCAGCAACAGCTAAGTGTGGATCTTCTAACGGTGCATTGATGATCGATGGTTTCTGTCTAACAGTTAACGTTCGTCAATCATTAGGGAGTTTAAGAAATCAAACGGTAAACGTTAACTTTACGACAACGTTATTTTTCATATTGCGAATTCACCAGATTATACTATTGCATTTTCGGTACAAAAAATAACGTTGTCGTAAAGTTAACGTTTATCGTTTGATTTCTTAAACTCCCTATTGGAGAATCCCATAAAGTAAAGTAACCCGTGAAGTAAACGTTTTATACTTGGCTTTGTGCATACCACCATTGTCTATTGATGGAATCGTGAAATGTCTATATCGGGTGGGCCAAAAAAAACGCATCGAACTTCAAATCTTGATTTCTCGACAACTCTCCATTATAATTCAATGAAATTTGGTACCGTATCATTTAAAGATGTTTTGTTGAACGTGTGAAATTTTTGCATTGATACCTTTGGTATTTGGACCGTATCACTCAATTTAAAAATCATTGAAAAAATATCCGATTCCGGAATCCGGTAAAATACGGTTGGATGAAAAATTCCCAAACTTTAAATTTTCATTTCTCATAAAATCTTTAATACAACTCAATGAAATTTTGCCTAACACTGCTCCATGATATTGCCACTAATATGTGAAAGTATTAAACCAATAACTTTAATATCTACCCTGTGGCGCTCATTACTATAACGCCATATTGGAATCGAGCATTTCGAAGTTTCACCATTGTCTCCTAAAATATGATGAATGATTACTATGGTTTTTACATTTGGCACCACAATCTTAATACCAAAGGTAATGTGTTGAAACTTTCACATTTTAGAAGCATAGCCACGGAACAGTACTGAGTGAATTTCCATTGGGTTATAATGAATAGTTATTGAGAAATTGAAATTTGAAGTTCGGGACGGGTTTTTTCCTATCTTATTGGATTCCGGAATCACACATTTTTACAATGATTTTTAAATTGAGTGATACGGTGCTAATACCAAAGGTATCAACGCAAAAATTTCACACGTGAAACAAAACATCTTTACATTATACGGTACCAAATTTCATAGAATTATAATAGACAGTTGTTGAGAAATCAAGATTTGAAGTTCGATGCGTTTTTTTTGGCCCACCCGATATATTATCATCATTGAACCTATTTACCATTCACACACACCTTTCTGATTTGTGTAAAATGAACATTAATTGGAGTGAACAAGTGACACTTAGAGCCAATTTGAAACAGTAACCGACGAAGTGTGAATGAAGTTGATTAAGGGGTGTCAGCATCTCAATCAATGCTGCCTAGAATATTCTCCATGTAAGATGTAGTTTGTGTTACAGAATCATCATGAAAATTTAAAGATGTATTGCATGCACTTGTTTTGCCACGTATTTAGCTCAGTTGATGAAATGTGTTGTGATGAAGTTGCTTTCGAAAAAAAATTTAAAATTAAGTATTTCTCAGTTTTCGTTCCAGAGACACAAAGGTACAAGAAGTAGGCATATCGTTTTGTGCAGGCGTAATAAATGAGCAACTTTCAAACGAAATATCACGTCGGCATAAAAATGAAATGTGCCTTTAAGTGTTATCCTATAGATATGCATCGAACATTTGAATTGAATGAGTTTGACCTGCAAACGCCTCGGTATAATTTAATGAAATAATAGAAGAGTTTATTGAATTCTCTCAATTGCTGTAATCAACGTTGTTTGATGTTGGGAAAAACTGCTGCTATAATATGTTGATGGCTTTTGTTTAACAGAGAATCTCATCGTATTTTTATCTCCAGATCCTTTTACACAGTTAATGTGTTTTTATCTCGACATCTCTGTAGATCTTTGCTTTGGAATCATTTCACACAGGCGAAGTAGCCCCACCCCAGGTGGTGACCTTTACGAAGGAAACATCTCTCTGATGTCATAAATGATGAACTTATTGTCTTTGCTCAGATGTAATAAAATCCATTTTTGTCTGAGAGTTAATCGTTAATTTCTGCAGTAAACAATTGATTATCATTGTCTATCAAATACTCTTAATACGTATAAGAGTGTTATGGATATTTATTTGTAGAGTTATTGTACATTGAAAATCAAGTTGGAAATATGGAGAATTCTGATCACAAAACAAATATGGAACAGTTGAATAATAAAATATTCTTGTACCAAATTGCGGTAGGTACCGGGTATGGATGGGTGATCCGTTGCTCCGTTACGTTAATGTAGCTATACAAAAATACCGGTTTTATTTACCTATAGATGAGGAGACTGGTTTGGGATGCACTCCATGGGAGTTGGGTATGAATAAAGTAATTCCTGTGTTTGATGTTTGTTGAGAACAATCAAAGACCACCAAAGCTCAATACTAGATGCTCGCCTGAGCTAGACGATCCTTATGGTGTACTATCAGTTTTCATAGCCAGGTCAGAAGTAATTAGCCTCTCTCTAATGCAAATTCAATAGTGCTAAGACTAAATCCATTTTCCCTCATTCACGATACTTTTGTATGGCTAACTGAAGAACAGCCCGGTTCGCTCTTATCCCGTCCCCTGGGTACCGAACACCAGTGCGCCTGGTTAGACTTAGGAATCCCCCGGCGCCCTCGTAAGCTAGCTTATACTTTTAGCGCTCGGTAATTTAATAAAGACCAAGCGATCCTTGGCATTACACGGGGCATTAAAAGTTTGAAATATCCCCCACTCTGTTGGTTTTCCTTATTAAACCTGACACTGGTTCGACAGGGCATTAATAATTCAAGTGGGTCGCCCTATACATGGTAAGAATGAACCAACTCTGATAGCCAGATAATGTAATCCACGATGACTCGTGGCTCGACTATTATCCGCTGTTTTCTCTCCGAAATCAAACGTGGCAAATTAATGGATGTGAAAATAACTGTGGGAGAAAGTTTGTATCGATGGCCCCTGTGAATTTCTCCGTTTAGATTAGAGACAGACTAGAAGAGTTTCACGACAGGCAAAGGGTTTATTGTCTCATTTTGAACCTGACGTTGTAATAAGTCTGCCAGGCATCCTACTTTTTTAATTCGTCGCTTTCAACACTACCCAAAAGTTGAAGAAACAGCGACATCTCAAGAGCATAAAATATACGACACACTGCTGACAAACGCGTGAAGGCTCGAGAATATAGAGTTTTCGCAAGGCCCCCGAAACGCCAACGCGAACGTATCCTTTTGTTCGGTGCTCTCTTCGTAACATCAAACAATGGGTTTGGCGTTCGCGTTGGCGTTTCGGGGGCTTTGCGGAAACTCCCTATTGTTCAAGAGCGAACCGCCCGAACATGCCGAATGACGACGGACTTGTCAATTTCATTGTGTTTGTCCGACCCTGCTTTTGTCCTGTCTCACTGTCGACAACGTCGTCATTCAGTATTAAGTCTACAGTTGTTGTTTGTCCGACCATTGCTGGTAAAAATAGAAACCGGGGAGTATGGTATTTATACTTACAGGGATTAGGTGTGCAAGGGAATCCAGTCAGGGACTCCATTCCGAGCCTGGCGGCCGGATGGAGCGCCGGTGGACAGTGGAAGCAAAACATCGGAGCTTCTGCTGACGTCACGCCTGAAGAACAAAATGAAAACGTCAAATTTCAGCACTTGATGACACATAAAGCGCATGACATCGATATTTATGGACAATTTCCTGGATGCTTTTTTCCTGGGAACTTCCTGCATGTCACACTTTCTGAAAGGAGGGAAAATGTGCTTTCACGGTTTGGACAGATCTCAGTGCAGGTTTGCAGCGATTTGTCCTTGTTGAAGCCCTTTGCTAGATAAAAAGCAGGTCGAACATTCGCGTCAGGGCCTAATGTAGCTTACTGACAGATGGACATGGGTTGGCAGCCGTAGAACTTCAATCTTTCATTGTACATGTACAGAATTATGTTCAATAAAGATATTTTACTGCAGACTTTTTCCTTGAAACAGTTCGTCCTGTCACAACTTCTGAAACATGAAAAAACTTGGGAATCGTATAGTGGCTGGACTTAGAGACCCCGGACGCTAGCAGTGATCTTTTTATGTCCCTGTTGAAGCCCACTGAAAGATCAACAAAAATACAAAGTTACTTTTATTCCACATTCACACAATCTACCAGTTTGGTATATTATTTACTGTTGGTATTCTTTCATCTAGGCACGAGCTTTGATGGGATTCCGATTGTTTTCAATATTTTGTGGCCACAAATGTCATACATGGATTGAAACCCAAGAGCTTCATACATAACAGAGGTACACACATATAGATGAGAAACACCACTGTCATATTCAGAAACCTGGATAGATCAACGTACAGACGTATTTGGTTTCACACTCTAGCAAATCTATCATTCCGGGCTTTATAAGTGCTCGGATATGCAATCTTCCCTAAAGCAAAATGGCCGCCGGTGATGGCAAACCGATGCACCGTGAAAGGCCTCTTCTGAAGGCCTGGGGAAAAATACACTATGGTGGTTAATCTGATATCTGCAGGTATTGCTGTATTGAAACTCAACCAGTTTCGCCAAAGGCCGTGATTGATTATGGGTAACTAATGAAATATCTACTTGTTTTGAATGTTACAACAGTTGGAACGAAATCATCAAAAATGGGACGAGATTTGTTAATAGGAAATGCAATCTGGATATTACATTTCAAATATTAATAGAATGAGCAATTTCACGAAATTATGTAATTATTGCAGTCCATTGTGACATTATATTGAATTTATACGTTATTTTCTGACATCAGTATATTTTTGTCTGTTTAAAAAGTAGCATTATTTCATCAACAATCTGAGTGCAGATTGTCTTCCGTGGAAACCACTCTCTAACAGGAGACGGAAATTTCTATTCACCACCAGAAGAGACGAAGAATTTGAGAACTTTCGACGAAGCTTTCGAAAGACATCGATCACACCGAACACTGATATCACCTGTAGACATGCATCGGGCGGTCCGCCATTAAAATATGCAAATTGAGGGCAGAGGTTAGTCTAACTGCTCACGCTACCCACATTGAGACTTGGAATGAGGTAAAACATACTGCAGTTTATCCACGAATATGTGGGCCTGTTAAAAACTCAGAGTGTGCGTGGAATGACTCTGTCCTACATCCTCCGGATCATCTTATACATGTACTCAACAAAGGAATTCCCTTTTTTCGCTATCCCCACTTTCAAGCTCTGCCAGGCTGCTAACAAGGAGTTTGAAAATTTGAAGTTCGTTTATTGCTGATTACCACACTTCTGATAATCAGGCTCCGGGCAATTGCTTTTCCTGCAGTGCGGCGTGAACATGCCGGGGTAAAGCAATTACAGCTCGGGTATCATATATTTTGTTGTAATACTATGTTCTATCTCATGAGCAATTTATTTATTGAATTTCAAATATACACGTACATACGAGCGGCAGTACGTTGCAATTTTGAACAAATATCTATAAAATTACTATTACCAATCGATCATCCTTCACTGCTACATTCGGTAGGCTATTATCGTATTGATGCAGGGATGCCAACCCCCGAGGAAAGGTTCAGTGAACCACGTATGGCTATACATGTATATCACAACATATACCCTACAGATGATCTGTCATCAAGTAAGGCTTCCAAGAAGCAGGACTCTCGAGGCTTACAAATTGGTACACCCCTATCTATGTTTGATGGTCTTCCATCGTTTTTATACTGGAAGAGACCATTGTGTGGGCCCTTGAAATCTTACCGAAAAGGGATGTACACTTCTTAGAACTCCCCAGTTTTTTTTCTTTTTAAACTAAGGTCACCAGGTGAAGGCGGACATCTCAACTCATCAGTATTACACGCAGGTATACATTACATGGCTTATAAGTTACAGTGCATAATGGACTATGCATTTTCTTCAGTGCGTGCTTAGATGCGGCATTTTTTTTTCAGATTACGCATGCACATGTATACATACAGTTAGTTCCACTTGTACGTTCTGTGTGCATGCGCCTCGAGATGAAGTTCCAAATGTGGTGGAAGAAAGATACTTGACTAGGCCTACGTCATTTTTTGTTCCCCAGCTCAGTCGTCAGGTGAACGCGTCTTTTCCCCAACATGGCTTTGAATAGCCGGAATGATACAACTTATACGTGTAGTGTATGGGGAATCTCTAATACTAACAATAAATTGAATTGTATAATTTAATAATCATAGACTAGCTGTATAATAGACTTATTCGTCCATGGGGAAGCACAGCATGTGGGTGCGGGTCGGTGATATAGTCTGCAGTTTGTGCAGCTGAAATTAACACACACATAGAACACAGATATAGCTTTGTAATAGCATCAGCTGCTGAGGCGTAACAGTCGCAACTGCAATTGCAATATGTTTTTTAAAATTCAATTTACGGTTATATGGCAAAAATGAAGATTGATCATAACATGCTTTTTGTTGGAACTACTGCATAGCGTAATCCAAGGGTCAATTCATACTTCCTCACCGGCCCATATGCGGAATGGAAAAAGTTTAATTCTCTCTCGCCACGCTGGTTCGACACAAAGCAATAGAGAGGTTGCGCAGCGCAGCGACCCGACTCCGACTTCAACTACAAGAATGAATTGCAGTCCGCTATGGACATCCTTGATAAAAACGATTTGATAGAAGTTTTCAATTTATCAAACACCATAAACTGAAGGCAGAAAAGCTTAGCCTTATAAATCGGAAGTGCGGATAAAATTTATTTAATAATGAATATTGAAGTCGTAATCCTAGTCGTTACGACTTGAAACACGACTATAATATTTGCGATTTACGTGCACTTCCGATTACGAGTCAAAAATATTCTGCCACAAAGTTATGGCATTTTACGATTTGCAAACGTCTATCAATTCGTTTTTATCAAGGATGTCTACAGCGGACTGCAATTCATTCTGGTAGTTGAAGTCGGAGTCGGAGTCGGAAAGCTGCGCAACCTCGCTATTTTCCGTTCCCATGTTAGCGAGGAAGTGTGAATTGGCCTCAGGAAAAGGTAAATGGGCGTTTTGAGCTTGAGGTTGTTGATTTCATATAATACTGTCGCCGACAAGTATACGGAGCGATCTCAAAGTATGAATTACATGTAGCATTGCCACAAAATGTTGTGTCGTATGGACATATAATTTTGACCGTGACTGTACGTGTACACTGTTGTTTTGCTGTCATATATTATTATCGTTCCTACAATTTGATATCATATTCATGAACCGTAACAACTCATTGCGGGGCCACGACAATTTCATGATTGAGTTCAATAAGCAAAACTCTTCAATTAAACTGGATTAATTTCACTGAAGTCAAACGTAATAAATTGAAAATGATGACGTACGACTTGATCATGTTTTAGGGCGTGTTTCATTCACCGATTATCGATGCCATATAAATGAAGCATTAAATATTAAACCCGATTGTTTATTGTGTTCTAGGTCGGTGTAGAATCTATTGTTATATACAACGTTTAACAAGATATTATGTCTATCAATTTCAAATGTCAAAACACGATTCTCCCATTGTATTACTGTGAGGTAAACTGTCGAGCAGGTCACCACATACAGAGATCATTTGAGATTTTTATTTCGAGGATTGAGAATAAAAAAAATCAAATGTCAACATATTTAGACAAATGAATCCGTCATGTCACAACAATTATGATGATTATTATAACAAAGAATTCAACCTCCGAGGCTATCTTTTGCTATTAAAATAGCACAAGATAGCCTCGAATTCTTTACTTAAGCCCTTTAGTCATTTGGTGGTGTACATGTATCTTTGCAGGGCCTTCCCCACCCTTTTTTAATCTGTTCAATCCCGATGTGACAGAGATCAAAGTCCCCCTGGAATCAAAGTCCGGTTTTATTGTTCAACGTTGGATTAGGATATATGGGTATAGAGACCATGACCACTCGAACAGAGCCATACAATAGCAGGCTATTGTGTCCCGGACTTGCATTCCTAGGACTTTCTCCTCTGGTATCTCTTCTGGTATACCTGTGGTAATTTCATCAAAAACAGAAAAATTGTGTTCCTTATATTTTTTTTGTTTAAGTTTCGAGCTCTCTTCTTATCAGTAGAATGATACGGAAAAGTCCCTTTTGTATGACGCAACACAAGTATCCATTAAAAGCAAAGTCAAATCTTTCTTTTCTCTTTCTATATGCCATTCTACTAAGTTGCCTTGGTTTAAGGCGTGCTGCCCCTTAGTGCTGGCGATTGATGCCTCATGCGAGGGTCCGTGGGTTCGAATTTGGAAGAAAGACGTGATGACTTTCACCTTAGAAACCCGTTTCTATTTCTTATCCATTCTACTAAGTTAGTGTGTTGTGCTTGGGTGCCGACTTTTTTTCACTTCGAATAAATGCTTTCAAAGTGAATAGTGGCTCAGGCTAAGTAGACTTAAAGAAATATCTAAAGGTGGATGGGACGGATTTGCCTCTGACTGAAAACGAAGATGTTCAGTCACATTTCACCAAGGCATTTCCTTTAAGGCATTTCATTGACAGTAATTGATGCACTGTGGCTATACCGGTACTTTGAATTCATTCATAGACCATGCACTGTGGCTACAATCTTCCACCTTTATCACTTCAAGGAATTAAAGGCAGAGTTGGGATTCGTCGTATAATCCCACTTGGGATGTCACGCGCTAAACCATTTAGTCTTCGCCAATCCGTGTAAGATATCCCTTTAACCGCGTTACAATTATTGATTTGGTAGTATCGTTGGAGGACTGAAATTGGCAATGTCGAAAATACTGGGTGGGCGGGGTGATCTTGATCACAGAATAGGAAAAGAGACGTAGTCGACCTAATGACTAAACATCCTCTGGTCCAGCACGGTTTTTACATCTTTTATCATTTTCAAGGATGCTTCATTGAGACGTTTTGTAAATCGTTGTCCCTTCATTTGGTTTACCATTCACCGACCAGCGAATCTGTCCCGTTCTTTAGCGTTATAGCAGGCAAAATGCTCAAGAAACGGACCTGCAAAATATTTGGGGCCATTTGACCTTTTTGCCATGGATGATCGATTTCAAGAAGGAAAGAAGGACAGCAATATCGAAACGTGAAATTTGGCTCTATTCAAATGCAATCCTTATACAAATGTTTCGGAATAGATGCCACATGATGAGGTAGAAAAGACATTCCGCAAAAATGCCGAATTTTCAAAATAATTCCCTCAGGGTTCAAGGAACGTCATTTTTCGGCAATTTGCAAAATACGAAAATAAAAGGCAGGAATATGAATTTCGCTCCTTGCAAGAACGAAATTCTTTAAAATCATGATGTTTAGTTAACATAAGAAGTACCAATAAATCGGAAAGTCGTCTCCGAATATTTATTCACCTCTCATTCACCTCTGGGATCCCTTCTACATAGCGCCTGAGGAAGACCCCGATTGGAGTCGAAAATTTGCGAAATATTCGGAGACGACTTTCCGATTTATTGTGTACTGTGTGTCGTTTTAGTGCTGTTTTTTTTATACATGTATCTATAAGAAGTACCAAAATTCCATTTGATTTTCCATTTATCTGATTGAATTTTCGAAAGCACCAATTTCTGAAGACGAATGAAGCACCAATTTCTGAAGACGAATGAAGCTAAAGTACAAAAAACAAAAATAACATTCGTAGCAGGTCTTCTTCGATGAAACGTGATTGGTAAAAATAGTGAAAATTGTGATATTTTGAATGGCATCATTCAGTAAGGGCGAAAATGAATAATGAAATCATGAACTCTGTAGGTTACATAATGAAATGTACATTACATGTACTTCGTGCTTATGATGGGTACGTTCGTGAGTGACAAGTCCCACATATACCAGTCAAAACATGCTATCTTAAGAAAAGCTCGCAGTTACGTAATTCCAGCAGTAAAAAACGAATTGCAAATACTGAAATCAACACTAAAAAACAGTATATTTCATAATCGTTCCCAAAAACTTCCCATAAATCAATCGTAAGAAATCACTGTCGAATGGATAAATTTATGGATCAACTTACTCTGTTGTATGAAAATCCTCAAAGTTCAATTCTCTCCGTTCTATTCCTCAGAAAAAGTGAAGCAACTTCAAAAATATATCCTTTTGTTTTAAGAAGTTCCTTTCTAAAAATTGCCCTCCTCTTATGAACGGTTCGGAGCCCGCCAAGTATATATGAAGGAATGATAAAAAGCGGTCATCAGTCTGTCAGACACAGAGCCGTGACGTCTGCCCAGCTTCGCGTGCTCTCTGATACTGGTCTGAATGGCGCACGACGAGACATCAATATGTACCAGTAGATCAATGGATGCGCGGAAGGCGCGCGTGCTAAGTGCGTCCATCTCACAACCGGGTGGAACAATTAAACACGATAAATGCGGAAAACGCGAAGTTTCCGGATTGGTTAGCGGATAAAGAGTTATGCAATCCAGTAGGTTAGTGTTACTAACTTATACACTGGCTAAATTTTTACAACATTTGAAAAACAAACATGAGCAAAACGATCTTTTGACCTTGTGAACACAGGTAAACGAATTAGCAACATCTTAACAACATATTGTTTAAAGACCTTTTCCCCTGTTCACACTTGGGAACATTTCGTCCAGCATGTGTATATTAAAAACTGTTGCTGAAATATTGTCATTGTAGACAGGCCTATAAGAGTCGTGGAATGCTGTGTGATACGCATCAAGCTAGTTGCCATCTTATCCATTAAAATTAAGGAAAATGGTAATGCTCTCAGAAGAAAAGAAAAAAAACACGATTACCAAGTGTAAGTTTATTTGGCAGTTGATATTGAAAGTCGACTATAAATCGAGATTACTGGGACAGAAAATCGGGAGGCCCACTTCTTCAGGTAGGCCTACATCAACATGGACACAGCTTTTAGCCCCATCAGCCCATCTCCGCCAACTACGGCCCTTTAAAGGACTTCCAAACAAACCTTTTGAACATTTAAACACTCCTCCGAGATGTACGAGTGAAAAAAGTTGCCGTTCATTCATGTTGAATTAGCCCTGTTTTATGGAAACCTTTGAAGAAACACTCGCTTTTGTGTTCGCGCCTTCCAAGCTGCAGGTTCATTGATGTTCTGATGGCTCGGCGTCAGGAAATACGATCAGTTATCAAAATCTTTGCTAATTACGCAGATCTCCTGGTGATTTCGGAAAGTTCCTGTGATTATCCTCCTATGGGAACATTGGGGAACGAGCGGACCGAAGATTATAGAGTATTTTAAAAAGGTAATTTCAATTTCACGACGCCTTTAAAAGAAATAATTATGATGTGACAATGAGGACAAATATATATGACGGTAAAATGTCAAGAATGTCGAAAAATTATTGTCACGCAGGCCATATCATCCTCACACCCCGGGTCTCCACAACCGCTCCTCTTCTCGCGCCTGTTTTATGAAGGGAGGGGTACGACCGTAAATGACCTGAGATTCTCAGACGACAACTCGGTAATGATAAGGATGCGATATTTATCAAAGAATGCAAAAAGGAATGCTTGTCGTCGCTGCTTCTCAAGTTGTTGTTATTGTCGTTGTTGTCGTCGTCGTCGTTTGTGTTTTTGTTGTCGCTGTTAATGTACTTTGGATGGTTCACAAAGTATTTTGGATTTTGAAGGTGTCGAAATATCATAAAAATTGAAAGAAATCCAGCTAGTTAGTGCTACTTTTGGAACAGGCACCCTTCCGAAAGATGACACACACAGAGTGATGCGCACAAATCATGATTAGGCAAACTGCGATCTTCGTTACTTTGTGATGTTTTTGCTTGTGTTGATATCAAACGCAGCAATAGAGTCATGTCAGCAATTATCGGGCAAAAATCAAAGGAACAAGGTATAAACGTAAAGCAAAACCTGCCAAAGGTATATTACCTCGTTATCACCATCATGTCCGAATTGCAAAACAGACTAAGTTACCTCAGTCACCAAAATAATGGCTTTGGTAAACTAAGTGCATCGAAATCACCGCTTTCTAATTGGTTCATCCGCGGTCCAATCACGCCTTCCGCGCTTTCCCCATGATTTCCGGAATAAAAATGATATCCCGGTCACCGCGGCTTTGCTCTTCGCTTGGTGTCGGTTAATTCGCATCCACATTTGCCGTTAGATTCACTTGATTTCGCCAACGAACCAATGGTGATAGCGGTCTTGCCCCATGGGGCGTCTTGACTCTAACGACATTAATGCTACAGCAAATAATTTTCACTGGTACAATGGGATGAACTAGCAATAACTGAACCGTGTAATGCGTATTACAATAGAGGCGCGCCGCCTCTGAGCCAACCGGAGACTAGCATCAAATTGAATTAGGTGAAAAACCACTTAATTTCCGAGATGGGTCGGCGAATATGTTGGTTGACAGCTTCCTGACACGCGCCGCGACACCTATTGCAGTGTCATTACGGGTGCCGTATCGCACATTGGCGGCGGGTGCGTACTAGTGGCAACATGTTCCCTTCTCGAAAAAGCTTTGAATTTGTTGGGCAGCGTGGTGTACATGTAGTGTGTTGGCTCCGGGCTGCTGTTCCGGGCATCAGAAGTGGGCTGTCTAGAACAAAGGCGCCCGTCACTTCAGAAATCCGCTCTTTAGGCCCGTTTCCACTACAGCGGGTCCGCCGCGGTTTGCGGCGACCGGTGCGGTTTTAGGCATTTATACCATGCATTTTTAAACCATCAAATGATTCTCCAAAACCCTGTGAAAGCCTCACCGCTCGCCGCAAACTGCGGGCGGCACACCAGTGAAGCTGCGTTTACCAGACATCCGGAATGCGGTATAGGGACGCAGAATCCCCGGCGGAAGCGATATGTTGTATGCGAAAATGCATTGCATTTTCCGCTTCCGCGTTCCGCAATCCGCATTCCGCGTGTCAGCTAAACGTAGCTTAAGGCTGCTTTTCCACGAGACGTTTGCGGGCGCGGAATGGGAGGCGGGCGCGGGTGCGGGTGAAACAGCTAAAGGGAAATACGTTGGATCGATCTTTTCTACCCGCGTCCGCCTCCTATTCCGCGCCCGCAAACGTCTCGTGGAAAAGCAGCCTACAGCTGGATTTAGCTGCACGCGGTATGCGGATTGCGGAACGCGGTAAGCGGAAAGTTCAATGCATTTCGCATACAACAAATCGCTTCCGCCGGGGATTCCGCGGCCCTATACCGCATTCCGCGTGTCAGCTAAATGCAGCTTTAGGGTGGCTGAGAACGCGATTCGTTACGCATGCGGCAACACGCCTTTGTTATTTTCCGCCGCACTGCACGCATGCGTCGCCCTATCGCATGCAAGAACAAAGGCGCCCGTCACTTCAGAAATCCGCTCTTTAGGCCCGTTTCCACTACAGCGGGTCCGCCGCGGTTTGCGGCGACCGGTGCGGTTGTAGGCATTTATACCATGCATTTTTAAACCATCAAATGATTCTCCAAAACCCTGTGAAAACCTCACCGCTCGCCGCAAACTGCGGGCGGCACACCAGTGAAGCTGCGTTTACCCAGACATCCGGAATGCGGTATAGGGACGCGGAATCCCCGGCGGAAGCGATATGTGTATGCGAAAATGCATTGCATTTTCCGCTTCCGCGTTCCGCAATCCGCATTCCGCGTGTCAGCTAAACGTAGCTTAAGGGTGGCTGAGAACGCGATTCGTTACGCATGCGGCAACACGCCTTTGTTATTTTCCGCCGCACTGCACGCATGCGTCGCCCTATCGCATGCGAATCGCGTTAGGTGTGTCCCTACCCTAATAGAAATCCAAGCCATTTTCCTTTAAAGAGACGACAATATACCATCCTGTTACTCGGATCCAGAAGCTTCGATGATTGTTATATCTGGGGTTACAAGACCTTGCCTTGATTTTCAAACCATTTTCGTTGTGGCTTGACTGCGATGATATCAGGGTTAGGGGGTCCAAACCCAAGAGGGATCACTGATCAGCGGGAAGAAGCGGCGAGTGGCTTCCAGAGCCATAGGAGTGAATCGCCCCTGCGGAGGAATCTTAGACATACAACATTTCCAAAAACTCATCAGATTTTTTAAACAAACACTAGATAAATTCATATTGAACGAAAAGAGGATAAAAAAATATCCAAACCAAATAAATATTGTGTTACAGGGGAAATGCCAATTTTAATAGTACTACTTTTTGACACAACCTGGCCCTGATTGGTCAATTACTGGTGTGTAACCTAGTTGCGGCGGAATCCGTTGTAGTGGAAATGGGCCTTTCTAGTACTCCGCTCTATAAGAATATTGTAGCTTTTGTCGCCAAAACGAACAAAGCCACGCAAAGGACAAAAAAGGCATCAAACCTCAATAACATCGTCTATAATTTCATAACACCAATTATGGCGATAATTACGAATAAATGAGCCGCTTACACATTTCATTTAGCAAAAAACCGAAAAAAAATCTAAAACTTCAGCAAGCTGACACAAAGCGGAGATCCGGGAAATTCATCCAATTATTCAATTGTATGTCCACGTTGATGCGCCTTCGATATTGTCCGACCAGCAAGTTGGTTTGATTACGGAATATGAAACCCGTAATATGTAAAACTATGCTCATGAACCCTGCAGGCTTGGCAACTGCTCGAGGCAGTCCAGTCCCCTCAGTTCATGCCTGATGTTGCCGGGCGCTGCGTCGATCACTGCATGAAGGGCGGGAGTTTACAAGTCGTGATTACCACTGCTGCCATCTGGAGTAATCCGCCCAACACTAACAGCAGTAATCCGCGGTGACCATCGCTGAAGTAATCGATAGTGAGGTTTCGGAAATCTGACGAAACACGAAGTCATGAAGTGCGAAATACGAAATTCGAAATTGGACTTAATTTGCATGACGTAATGTATTTCAGGAGATGGTTGGTACCACAAATATCGCCTGCTGCGAGAGCGTCTTTTAGGGTATGAAGTTAGACTGACAGAGTTACGGTGTATAGCCTATTAAACTTTGAAATTTATCTTTCCTTTCCACTTCGTAGATACTGACAGAGTCAAGTTACGGTGTATAGCCTATTAAACTTTGAAATTTATCTTTCCTTTCCACTTCGTAGATACGAAGTGGAAATTTAAAAATTCAAGATGTACCAGAACTCTCTCGGTGTTACATGATATGCAAAAAGACGCACTGGCAGCAGGGACATTTGTGGGTAGTACCAACCATCTCCTGAAATACATTAGATCCTGGAAGTGAAGTTGAATTTCGTATTTCGTACTTCGTGTTTCGTCAGATTTGCGAAACCTCCCTAATGACTTGGTTGAGGAATGTCGTCGAGAGCGGTTTCGTTGAAAGTTTGGCGAATGGTCACAAAAGAATTGCCTAGAATTCATCCCAAACTGTAGTTTTGCCTTGCTTAATGGTTCGTCGGCTTGTAACAAGTTGCTTCCGGTTGAGGTTTGGGCGCGAGTCTCTCCTGTATTCCTCGTTCGAACTTTGGCGTACAGGTGTGAAGGGAAAGAATGTCCTAGGAAAAACTGTCCGGGGAACAAAAGATCCTATTGTTACGTTCTAATCTCTGACAATTGGTTTCTATAAGCATGCCGCTTATTCCGTCATTCAACAATAGAAGTGGACACTTTTTACATAGGGACACTTTTTACTGCTACACTGGTCACATGGCCCATGAGCGACTCTCGTCTGAGCCACATCGGTCGTTTCCCACCCTCATGATACTCCGCGTCATCCTACGATTGAAACCCAGCGGTGCTACCATTCCATTACTCTATCGCCGCCTCGCGAGCCGTCTATTCATCCCCAAAAATCTATATCCTTCTTATCGAATAATTTATTTATGTAATCACAAATCTAACTTGAAAAGGAGGGAGAGCAAAAGCGCTAAATTATGTTGTCCAAGCTAGTTAATTGAGACAGCAATTAAATCTTCGCCCGCTTAACGAGAAGCTCTCATTCCGAATCCTAGCGGGAGACGAAGTGTCCATTACTCATGAGCTCGACCCCGGAGTCGCTGCCTTTCACTCGATTGAGCGGGTCGTATACACCAGGCGAGTTCAATATCGGCAATGTCAGCGAGTAGGGTCGCCGATTAATTAATTTGACAAAAACTGTTTGTTTTCCCCACATATTGTCAGTTAGTCCTAATTAGAGTTCTATCTCCAACGCGTTCTGCAGTATATGTTCCTTAATTACGCGATGCCTTAAAGATAATGATGTTCTTAGACGTCGCGGTGAAAGCAGCCGGAGCCAATTTGTCCCCGAGCCTGACTGTATCAGATATCTCAAACGGGAGGGAGGGGGCTTTCTTCTCGACCTCGTTACTATCCAGCGTCATTCGAACGACCAAACAGAACGTGTAACTTGATTTTGACATCCAAGGTACACGCTAGCAATTGAAGATGTGAAAATGTCGTGTCAGAGCTATTAAATTTGAGCCAAAGGAGCGTGGTCCTACCCAGATCTATGTCGGAAGTGAAGCGAAGGGTGGGCATCATTATAACTCGCTTCTAATTCTACAATCACTGTTTGAGAGTGAGACATTAACGAGTTTCTGATAAGGTATTGTTTATCACCTCTACTAATCTGCTAATAATGACTGAAATCGAATGCTTTATGGCGATCGTTAATCATGCAGACTTGTGTAATAAGTTACTGAAGATACTACAGATTTTGACAATAGAAAACCACTCTCACCCTGATCTTCGTTGTAGACGAATGAATGTCACCAATTTTGTCCCATTGTCCATGTTGGAACAGGTCCCTGCCTATTTTAGGCCATCCTGAGAATCTCAGGTCATTTACGGTCGTACCCTCATTTACGGTCGTACCGAGAGTTTTCGCAAAGCCCCCGAAACGCCACGAGCCCATTGTTCGATGCCACGAAGAGTGCAGCGAACAACAGGATAGACGTTCGCGTTGGCGTTTCGGTCCGGGGGTTTTGGGGGCTTTGCGAAAACTCCCTAAACCAAGCGCGAGAAGGGGAGCCGGTTGTGAAAACCCTAGGTGCGAGGATGATTTTAGGCGTTCCCCGTTCTGACGAAAATGAAAAAGAAAGCGTCTGCTGCTTTGACCGGAGACACTGAGATCACGGCACAATGGCCTTCAATAGTTCATTCGCGTGTCGTCTGCCACGCGATAGATACTGGACAATTGATTAACAAGCGCTTAATGAATCACCACTTCAACTTAATCATAAAGAGATTTTCCTTAATTGAGTGAAAGTCGAGCTTCTGTCACGTGGCTCATTGCTTGTCAACAGACGTTGACATCCGGATGCCTGTGGCGAAAGCAGACGACCCAGCTAGATTGACGTATTGCCTCATACACTAAATGTGAATATTGTTCATCTCGTTGAATTTGTTATGGCACCTACGTCAGAACAGGCCCGAACTCATGGAACTTAACGTTGATCGGGAAATCATACGCGGTGACTGGTATAGTGGTGCCCAGACAGTCAGTGCGGCGCAATATGGCTGCTATGTGGGGAACGTCGAACTAGTATGAAATCTGCATTTTTTTTCTAAATTAGATATCACACCGCCCGTAGAATAAATTTCCAAAATCAGAAGCACCTGTACATGTACAATACATTAACATGTCTTTTGAAGTGTTTTGCACTGTTTAGGAAGGTCGAGGAATTTAATACGAATGGCTACTTTTTGCTTGGCTGAGAATGAGTGGCCATGCTCCTGACGTCACATGTCCTTTGGATTAAATTTGATTCGGTTCGGTTACCACATTGAAATTCCTAGTGGGGGAATGGTTAGATGTCGGACTTCCAATCCGTATGGACGTATCGACGTAGGTTCCAGTCCGCTTGAGTTCCATACTTTGTTTTTGTTTTTACTTTAAATATCCTCGTTAAATTTCTAATAATTCATTTTTTAAAATTTCTTTTCATCATCAGTTGTCCTTAGAGTGGCACCTACATGTAAAGATCAAGGTAGGAGACGTACATGTATGTAATACTCCATGTATTATGGTGTCCCATTGACAATAAATCAAGGATGTACTACAAGAACACCTACTGGTCTGGTCAACTGTCCTATTATGTAAAGTAAATACCCCGAAAAAACCCGCCCGTTCTCTATGAAATGATTCAGGTGTAATAACATTGTATATCACACGATAAAAACCTCGAAATCCGGATCTCGTGTTCCTCACAACGCAAGCTTTGTCTTTTACAAATCTGGTAAAGAAATGTCGTCATTCGTCCGCCCCCTCAACTTTGTTGAGAACCAGAGGGGGTCCGCTCCACGGTAAAACGACACCGGGGTGAATGAATGCCCTTCCACACCTCTAATTAGTTCTTAATATGAAAAATAGTAGCATGTCAATATTTTAGCTTCGATTTGTCAAAGGAAATTGTGAAATAAGCGATGAAAACAATTCAGTTGTGTTCATGACGTTATGAATATACCAATTAACCTCCGTCGCGTTGTGTCTGGCGTAGAATAATTAGACTGATTTCTTATAAGTTTGCCGAAGAGGCGTTTTTATCTCGCACAGAGGATGAAGAAAATGGGCCTTTATGCAGTTTTACTTGACTTTTATCGTAGTATCTTGACCATTGTCGTGTTCCTCCTTCGGGGAGTGAACGCGGGGGACCCCAATGCGGCCAGTAAGTACACCTAAGTCGAATTTTTCAGTTCCCTTACTTCTGACTAAAGGCGCGGCTCCACGTGACAGTAAACTGTCGACAGTAAATTGAAAAACTGTCGATAGAAAACTATCGCCCTTCCACTAGAGAGAGAAAATCGCCGATAGTCACTGTCTGCGAGCTCTGGAAGCGAGCCAGCATAGTTTCTATCGAAAGCAACTGTCGTAAGGCCCATCCACCCGCGGTGGGATTGCCAGTGTAATACATGTAGTTTCTGTCCGATAGCCGTCTTTACTTTCCACGGGATAGCTGTCTTCATTCAGCATGTTGCCTACAAGAAGGAAACAAGTCGCCGCGGCGGTTGTAGTTTACCTGACTGCGAGAGCGGAGGCAAAGGAGGAGGCACAAGCTTTGGGTACATGAATGGTTCCTTAAAAGGGAGCAATACGGTGCATACCACTCCCTCCTGCTCTTTGTGGTGTCGCCCCCAGAGGGACTACTCTTTATCTCCTTTACAATCGTTCGCATGACTTTTGCATGCATCCTCTTTCTTCAACCTTAGAGGGATAATTCTTCTAAAATCAGTCATTTTTTATTAATTTTCGCGCATAAATTTCAGATCATTTTCCACTTCATTTCATTGCCAGTGCCAATGCCAATGCCAATGCCAGGTTTTGAACAAGCCCCTCCGCAACTTCAACATGAAATAATTCGTCTGCCCTTACGACAGTTCTATCCCGAAATAGAGCAGGTGCTATTCAATAAAAGGACTGTTTGACACTTTTTTACTAGCTTACGAAGTCTATCGGGGGTCACTTCCACACGACAGAAATTGACTATCCCACAATCTTTCTGACAGTTATCTATTGCTGTCATACAGTCACTTAACAATTCCACGGCATAGTCATTAATATGAATAAAGACTAGTATTAAAATGCGTTTACTTGAATTTTGCAATACAATTGCACAATGCAATGCTGTACAAATCTGAAGTAAAAGCATTTCCTAGCCTTTATTCATGTGACCCATTGGTCAGTTACTATATCTGACAGCAAACTTTCGACAGAAAACTGTCATGTGGAACCATGCACGCCTTTACTGAAGGAGCGAAATATAAGTGAGCGCTAAGACTGCGTTCGGAGTCTACCAAAAGGAAAACCTCATTGGTCTCGGGGGTTCAGCCGTTAGGGCGCCGGGAACACTTCATGGTCTTGTAAGTCAGTGACCGACTAGTCCGCGAGTTCTTTCTCGCTATGTCCTGATGACACATGCCACATATCCGCAACCCTCGTCAGCTGCCCGAGCTGGGGAACCTCGCCAAAAAATATTAATTGAATACCGCTAAAGCAACTTAATTAGGGTGGCCTAATGATTAAGATATTATATCATAAACACTGAAATGAAATTAAGTCTATATTAAAACAGTTGGTTAGCTCGTTTGGGACTCGACGCGTCATACGCCTTGGGGGCAATGCGGTGAGCTGTTACTTATGGCGGGTTCATTTTATCAAACATTAATTCATTTAAGCTTCATTGACAGAATTACAAGAGCCTAATGGCTGTGTGCAAATTGTATAACGGACAAATCGAATTTGGGCAAATTCGTTTAGACGTGAAATACGGCCGAAAATCGGTAAGCCGAGCTTTCGGCTCCATGACGCGGTCGCCACGAGACCGGCCCAGGCATCAATTTAGGTCCACTTTAATTTTTCACCTCAGCTCGTTTCCCTGGCAACATTAGGAATTACCGGATCGCAAATCACATCAAAGTTAAACCTATCCCAAGCGGGACCACGCCGGTTAAGGAGATTTGGCACTCACATCAGGGCTGACTAAACGAATTTGGGGCCGTGAAAAGGAATTGTACGTAACTTATCAGATTAAGTCGGTGGTTGTGTTACCCGCTGATCTTGAACACATGCGACACGTGAAGCGTTGCCCGGATCAATGCCCTACACTCTGGTTTACACAGTGATGGATGGACTGGGATTCCAAATGAACCGAGTTGAATACAGTATCTGCATGAGGTTTCATAGTCGTCTGGTTGAAGATATCCCAATGCAGGGTGAATGGATGGGACAGTTTGGGGATTTGATGCTTTGTTCCATTCGAATGTGATCCAGCCCGGGTGTTCCCCATTCGCGGGCCCATTCGTCGTTCGGTTTACATTAGGGAGGTTTCGAAATCAAACGATGGCGTAAACTTTACGACAACGTTATTTTCGTACTACACATCAACCAGATTTTATATTGCATTTTCGGTACAAAAATATAAATAACGTTGTCGTTCACGTTTACGTTTATCGTTTGATTTCGAAACGTCTGTATTACCTTTTGCGGTATGGCTAGAGAGGGTACCCTCAAATTGTTATCGGTATACAGATGATTCGTGCATCGGCCTTCTCGTGTCGGGCATCATTCATAACCATCGCACGTTACTTTTGCAGGGAAACTTTGAACTTCCCTTTTCAGAATGATGCAGCGGAAATTAGAGAAAATTTGTAGACTACCAACCGTGGACGCTGACCGTGAAGGCGCATGCAAACTGTGCGGTGACGGAGCCGAGAGTGAGCGCTGAGAACCTTTGATATTCTCATGTTCTTATAAGCCACTTGTCCTTTTCTTATGCTATTTGCAAATATCTGGATGGGAACACCACGTCCTCGCGCTAGAATTGGAAACGAACTATAGTGTTGTTTTCGAAAAGCCAATTATTGACGAAAAAAGCGCAGAAGAAGCGTAGAGCGATCAAACGTATCGAATGGGCTGCTGTGGCACCAAATGTCATTGCGTCAAATGTGCTTCACATAATGCCTTTATCTCGCGAGAGCGAGATTAAGTTATTATAAGGCATAAACGAGTAAAGACGTACCCAGTAACAACATTAGCCGCACACACGTGATTGTATTAGGACACCGCTCCTGAACATCAACAACCTTTATGATCAACTTATGAAATTTGCTTATCCTGTTAGTGTATAATCGTTTATGTACTTAGGTGGCTATTTGCTCCAACAGAGAAACCGAATCACACGCTGACGCTGTAAAGTCGATTACAGGGGAGCATATTCGGGGTAGACAATCCTGATGCTATAAATGTAATAGGATAGAATGTTGCTCCTGGTAGTTAGCACTTGGATCATGGCAACCGAAAGAACGCAGTTTGTGGTGTCACATTTTTTTTCTATACGCACTTTTTGCTTGACGGAACACCATCATAGCGTTTGGCATCATTTTCTCGTCTACATCAAAATGATTTAACGACGCGACAGACTGAAATGAGAACTACGCTTTTTGAAAGTATGAAGTTTTTTTGGCCGACATAACTCTAGTTGGAAAAACGGATGCATGGCATTGTGGAAAAAAGTAACTGATCGGTAGTTCAAAGGACGAATGGATTAAAACAACAGCTTTGTGGGCCTTTGCCCAGCTTTGGCCCCTGAACTCCTGCGCCGGGCGCCTCCCCGCCACCCTAGAACGTACGAAGGCGGAACAGCGAACAGCATCGTGACGTCATGGAACTGTGATATGGCTGTTCAATTCTGGTGCATAAGTGGGGGTTTATTAGCAGTTAATTCGCAGTTATGCAAAAATTAGCGATTCGAACGAAATCTATTGAACTGTTAAAAGCCTGTCTTATTGTTCAAAATAGGTGTTACATTTTATTTTAACGTGTATATGCTACGGACTAGGAATCCTGACTGAGGAGACTTTGTTCTAGTGGGTATTGGCGGTCCCGATTGATTGAAACGCTTCCAAAATGGCGGAACCGGCAAGTGGGAATATTTTCCATTCATTCATCTTCAACCAAATGCTTAATTTATCGATAACTTTGCTGCTGATTTGTCTTTTTTTAACATCGGAGGGTGAAAATGATGATGGAGGATGGTATGTGTAGCGAAACGTGGCTATCCATTGGGAATCCTGTCAGTAACTCGCCATTTATGAGCAAAATGTAGACGTTTGCGTCCTAGCAATAGCATAGCAGCAGTAGAGACACCTGGTGATTCTTTTCAGTACTTGGTAAACTTCAAAAGCCACACACACATGACACATGGATGTGATGTGAAGACAACACTAACAGACCTGAATCCTGCAGGCCTAAATGTAGACCTAGGGCAGGCCTAGCAGATATTGGTCGGCCTCAGTCAGAGTCAGATTGTGCAAAAGTAACATGTTGGCCTTCTATTTTCTATCGATTGAGCTGACTAGCCTACCGGTAGTTAAAGGAGCTCGACGTCCAAGTTGTAAACAAACTGGTTTGTTTACAAACAGT
Organism: Notospermus geniculatus; assembly: GCA_002633025.1. Lineage (NCBI taxonomy): Eukaryota > Metazoa > Nemertea > Pilidiophora > Heteronemertea > Lineidae > Notospermus > Notospermus geniculatus. The sequence continues at coordinate 255,003 of NMRB01000112.1, forward strand.
GGCCAGCAAACTAGTTTTATTCCTTCGTGAAGGTGGCAGCACCAGTAGCGCCCCGTGATCGTTAGACTGGTGCCCGGTCCAGTGTAACTCACTCACGATATTCACGTCAGTACAAATCACCGACAATAGGTGGCAGCACCGCAGGCGTCGCGTGGATAGAGAACCAGTGAGTGAGTGTTTACAACTTGGACGTCCAGCTCCTTTAAAAATTGCCTCTTCAATTCATTCATATGAAAATCACACGAATCGCATCTTCTTCAGGTACACAGATCCATTGACTGCAGTTGCAAAGGCAGGTCCATGTAATATTGATGTGAGGGGTCCAGATTTAAGTAGCACGGAATTCTTAAGGCTGTAAGTTCCAATTTGATACACATATATTTCAGAGTTGCGGTAGCTGAACTTAGAGGAAAACAACGACCATGTACCACATAGTACCTCATATCCGGAGGTTATCAGGGTTTCTCTGGATGCTCACGCTTTATCACCATGGGCCAGGCGATGGAATGAGCATTAAAGAATCCATGATGAATTAAGCCATTCAACATGTGATATTTGCTGTTTATATGTTTAGTTCCTCCGTTTTGTGAGTGACTTTTTTCACTTGTGGAGTGATAACCTGTTTCTTATTGTTTTGTGAGTGAGTATAAGACTTGTTTGTTTTTCAGATATGCTTACAAAACTCCTGTTGTCATAAGAGGTGCAACTGATAACATTGTAAGTTTGTTAGGGTTCAACCATGTCGACCTACTAGTTCATGTACTTCATGAGAGATTATCCCACCCTGTCTTTGATTTGATAGCATGATGTAGCTTGCTTTTCTTTTTGATTTCAGGCTTTCAGAAGATTTGCTACTAAGAGGACCCTCCTAGAAAAATATGGTGAAAAGTCAATAGTGCTGAGCACTGCCAATACACATTCTTATGATAAATGTAAGCTTCCTTATGGATACTTGCAGTTCCAATGATCAAAAATTCTTAAGTGAGCTCACCTTTAAATCTTGGTGCTATATCGGAAGCAGCAGCCTGGGGTTAGTGTCAATTAACTTTTTGTTTCAGATACTCAAAAACTGGTCCATTATATCAATGAAATGAAACCACAATCATTGAAAAAATATGGAAACGGTGAGTTTCTCAAGTCATAACTTGAAAGGCCTTGAAACTGGTGTCAGTCTGATGGTTAAGGAGGGACCTGCCTGACTTTTCATCCTGACATGGCAGCGCTGCAAGCAGTTTTACCAAAGACGTCGTTGAAAACAGAACAAAGCAATGCCATAACTTTGCATCATGATGCCATTGACGCAATCCATTCTTCTTTCAATTTTACAGAAACATTATACTGGTTTGGTGACAATGACCATGCAGCCTGGCAAGAATTTTTCGACACTTACATTCCACCCCCATACAATCTGCCCGGATTGACTACTGCATATAGTTTTGGTATTGCTGGTGCTGGTACGGGGGTTCCCTTCCATCGACATGGGCCTGGATTTGCTGAAGTAATTTATGGAAGCAAGGTACCGTAGTCACCTTTTGCAGATGATCTGTCATGGGATTTTGTCATGAAGTACATGTATATAAGTCCTGGGGGTGATATCCCCCACTTCAATCTAAATACTTCTGTGGGCTATTGTTACATCTATTCTCTCTGTTTCCAGTAAATGGCCAGGAAATCATCTTGGATTCCCTGTTTATGCCAAATTGCTTGAACATGTTCAGGAATGAAATGTTTTGTTGGAATTTTTCAGAGGTGGTTTTTCTACCCTCCAGATGTCAATCCAGAGTTCAATCCAAATAAAACCTCATTACATTGGCTGGTAGAGGATTATCCCAATCTGCCAAGTGTTAAAAAACCATTGGAATGCACAGTTGGACCAAATGAGGTTCGTTGGTTCCCATTTCTGAGTCCGAAGTCTGAAAAGTTTGCACAACACTGTGTACTGCCATTGTTACGATATGAACCTGTTTGTTTGTACTTTGAATATCTAAATATTTTTCTTGTCTTTTCAGGTCATATACTTCCCTCAGTGGTGGTGGCACAGTACACTCAACATCAACACAAGTGTGTTCATATCAACCTTTCTTGGCTGAATGAGGATGGCATTGTGGTGGAAGCTGTTGAAAACACACATATGGTGGAACCTATCGATTGAGGACAACTTTGGGACTGCCGTCGCTGTCCTTAATTGAGGTCTGCTCAATACAGAGGTCAAGATGAAGAGACGGGGGACTGAACTCTTCTTTCCTTAACAAGGAGATGTCCTGGCGGAGGTGTCCATTTAGGGAGGTCCCACTGTATTTGGTAAGGGACCTCTTCAGGTGAGAGTTCGTGCAAGTTCGCTCTTTATGTGACACAGCTCAGGGCACCTGTGGGGGATTTGTCCATATTTGAGAGCCAACTTGCACAAGAAAACTCACGTGACGAGAGGCCTTTACAGGGTTTCTGCTGGCAGTAGCCATTTGCTATTATTTTTATTCAGTGGCTAAGGAAATAACCAATTGGCTACAAATTTCTCAAAGGAATTACAATGAATCGTTGAAAAAAGCTTCAAAATAATTTTAAAAATTACAGATTTGGCTACAAAATAAATTATTCCAGCAGAACCCCTGGAGGCCTTTAGGATAAAAAGACGTTGATTGCTGAGCTTCCAACACAATGATCAGAACTAATCTGAAGAGAAAATTGTATAGTTTTCTTTATTGTTTTTGTTTTATTTTATGAACCACATCATTACTTAGGTGTTCGGTATTTACAATATGCTTGCGAACACAAATAAATGAAGGGGGTAATTGTCTTATATGTTATCCAAGGAGGTTGTTACTTATGCTCAGTGAAGACCTTATACTCAAACCAAAATTAGTATATCCTATGTTGTTACTTATACATGTTCAGGGGAAGGGAAGGTAGTCAAACCATGATTGGTAAAATGCTACTTACAGTAAACCTTGCATTGTACAGTGGTGACTCATAGTGACTCATGGATCCTCAAAAGGGTACTCAAGAAAGATCAAAAGGGTACTCAAGAAAGATCAAACCGTGGACCTGCATGTATGTACTTTATAGAAGACGGTCCATGATTAGAGGAAGTTTTTGAAAGACTTGGTGTTTGTTTCTGGTTCTTACAAATTACACACCAATACATAATGAGCGACTGCGTACTTCAGAATAAATTATTTTACTTTTGATATGTGATTGTTTTCTTGTTCTTAAATGTATCACGGGTATTTTCGTCGGCCACGAAAATCTACATTTTGTTTGTTTACGTCCAGTGTTTTGTTGCCTTATGGGTAATTTGTTGGTGGCATGCCCCTCTAAAAATTCTTTTGACACCATAAGTATTCAATTGGGTGGGTTGGCATGTCCCAAAAAGTCCAAATAACATGATGTAAATATTCATGTTTACAAACATTGAATGTAAACAATGAAGTCGTGATACATTATCTTTAACTGCCCATTACATTGAAGATCTGGAATGGGTGCTACCGTGATTCCTGTTTATGGGTATTATTGGTCTTCCCTAAACCCCTTATCCCCATGGGCAATGTGAGGTGGGCGCAGACTGGGTTGGAGCCCCTATCTCCAGAGCAAGTACAATCGTTACAGGCAATTTTACTCCTTCTTTAACTTTCTCAGGAAATCCGCTCAATTGAAAGAAAACCACACACTTTTCGGATATTTATGGGGTGTGTTACTTGGGGTCGGGGTATTGTCCCTGGGGGGATATTTGGAACTCAGAACCCCCCCCCCCCNCAGCGCCAAATCATGACAATATTTCCATTTCCCACCCGTCAAATATTCAAATTCTTTTTCGATGATTTAGTGATCAACAACTCGAAATGGACTTGAAAAGGTGTGATATTGAAGACCCTCTTAATTTTCGATGTCCAAGTGGTGTTACCATCATTCTAAAAGCTAACGAACGGACCTTCCTGATGGCCTTCTTAAACTTTCATTTTCATGCATGCAACAAATGCATGGTGGTGGTGTCGCATGCATGCATCCATCTACATACTATAGGCCTCCATGCATCACTGTGCATGCGCGCGCGGCATGCATCATGTGCATGGCGGATATGAGATGACATGATGGATTCAAATTCAAATTTTTCAAATTGATGGATGATCATGTCAACAATAATACTACTATTGACGGGTCCTACTAAATTGAGACAACAAGCGTCAAGTTGAGACAACTTGAGACAACAACCCAATAACTTGCGTCAAAGGTTTTTTCACTTATTTTTTGCCAATTAACTATGAGAAAGTTCAATTTACATATCTTCTGAGAGTTTGAATGCATTTGGAACAGGGCCAACGAAGATTTTTGATCAATATTTTAGCGTCCACAAAATGCCTGCCAAGTGCAGATAGGCTTGGTTCCTTCACCTGCCGCCAGGGGCGCCAGCGACCGGCGGCCATTTTGCAGGGTCGGAAGACGCGATTTTGTGCAACAAAATCATGAAAATATTGATCAAAAATCTTCGTTGGCCCTGTTCCAAATGCATTCAAACTCTCAGAAGATATGTAAATTGAACTTTCTCATAGTTAATTGGCAAAAAATAAGTGAAAAAACCTTGTTGACGCAAGTTATTGGGTTGTTGTCTCAAGTTGTCTCAACTTGACGCTTGTTGTCTCAATTTAGTAGGACCGCTATTGACACCATGCGTGCGGCGCAATCATGTTTTGATGAAATGACAATTGACATAGCCTGCCCTAGGCCTAGGCTTAATGTGCATGTTTGTTTAGCTAGGCCTAGCATGCCTAGGCCCTACCTAGGCCTAGGCCTAGGCTACATGGTTTTGGTATCCAGTCAGAACTTCCCTGGGTCAAAACGTCCTCGTTTTCATACTTATACTAGGCCTAGGCGTAGCCTACCATAACGTCCCTGCCCTGGCTCACACGTAGTTAGTTTGTGGCCTTGCCCTTGTCCAGGGTTTGTACGCCATAAAAAAGTCATAGGCCTAAAAGGTCATGAAATTTGAAGAAAAACATTAAGGCCTAAAAAGGTCGTTAAATTTTGGTAAATGTTGTAAAAGTCATTGCTTTTAGCTAAGTTAGGAGTGTTTTTTTTTAGATAGCTTTTCGATAATTTGACCTAGATTTTGCCGATCGGCGATTGTGTTTTGTCTGTCTGCTGCTGGTGCATGGGTGGGTGTGAATCGATCTACTCTAACAGAATAAAATGGGTTTTCAGACCAAGAGATAATTCCTGTGCTGAAGAAAATACAATATTATCATGTTATGATTATAAACATATTCAAAGTAGCTTGGGGGCTTTTTTTGACCCGGGGACGTTTTGGTTAACCTGGGGACGTTTTGACTCGGGGATGTTCTGATCTGGGGACGTTTCAATGGTAAGCGTTTACATGTACATCCCTCAGTCAGTGTTTTGTTTAAAAATAGACAAGACAGCCAATCACAAGCAAGAAAATAGGCTTTATCACAGCCGCCACGTTGGAGGACAGCCAGGCGGACGGAAAGGGCCCAGTCATCAGCGCCCCCGCAGTAGAGTTATGTTACAGTACATTGTGCAGTGCATGGCGTGCATTTGATGTAAACATTGGCCAATAAAAGTAACTTCCAAAAGCCGAATGCGCCTAAACTACTACTAGCTACATGGCAGGCGGCATAAAGTGATTCAAATCGACTAATTATTGACCGCCGATCGTCTTAGCGATTGCAATAAATCGATGATCAATACGCTGACGGTCCAAAAACATCTTCCAAACATGGCAGATTAACCGGACAATAGAGAGTGGATCTGCAGCACCTCATAACAGCAGTGTTGACATTTATTGACTTGAGGGCCGACATTTTTATGATGACACTGTCGGACTGTGACAGTGCGGATTAGTGCTTGCAAAGCTAGGGTGGCATGTGACTTTACAAACTATGATTCTATTTTCATTTCCAGGAATCTAAGCGACCTTGAGCGGAATGTGTACGATCAGCTGTTGCCCATCTTTGGTAACTTGGACAAAGACACCATCGTCCTCAGCCTTCAGCATCCCTCTAATAACTATGAACCTCTTACTGAACACGTACTGATGCAGCGATGTTTAGACGACCTTCTCGAGTTGCGTACCTTCATGGAGAGTACCACACTGAGTGGAAAGCCAAAAGGTAAGGCAGAATTTGTGGCGTTGTGCTTTGGTGCCCAAGTTTACATGTAATTCACAATGGGGTTGTAGCCATTCTTTTTCTACCATTTGATGGCGCTGCGACCGTATCAACTTTTGCACTGTGACGTTGTACGGAATGTCAATGATCACACTACCGTGACGGTGACATTGTGGCTTCATGCTCGCACGTCGTATTGCCACGGAGAAAACGTCCTGAAGACAATGAAACGGCCTGACACGGTCGCAGCGACATCTTTCCGTGGAGAAGTGGCGATAACCTCATTCATGTCAGTGGCATAACAGCCTCAAATTGTGTGGTTCATTGTATGTCACCTAATGTAAGCACTCGGTGGTCAGTACCATTTTCCCATCCGCATTAAAAATGGCATCACGGCGTCACTCATTACCAGACTCCGGCACACTGCATCATGATGCACTGTCCCGGTATACCAGGAAATGGCAAGTGGTTGAGTGTTGATTGTCATCGATGAATTAGGTAAATCATGGCGATGATCTGCTTTTGTTGTTTTCAGTTGTGACGACTTGTGCTTCTACTCCAATGGCAATGAAGTCAGCAGCCAGAGAGAGGGAATCCGTTGCACAGTTTGGCAACATTAGCAACATAGAATCGTAAGAGAACTTTGTATTCTACTAAATTGCAACCTGGCCTTTCAGTTACTTAGAATTGGCTAGACCCTACATTTCTTACATTAATAATAGGCACACCTATAATGCGTCTACCACCCTGGTGGGAATTGTAGAATGTCTGAGATGTGATTTCATTTTAAGCACTATTTCTGCCCAAATTTACAACCTGCGGTGGTAAAAGTATCTTTCTTCTATTTTCAGTCCCGATGTTGTTGAGCTGCACAAAACATCTAAAACTGGACCAATATTGATCAGTGACTCACCTGCTAAACGCAGTATGGATAACTCGATCTTGCTGCTTGAAGATTCAATCTTGGATCAACCACAACCATCAACTAGTAAAAAAGATGCTGCCCATTGTACAAATAACAATGATTTATCCTTTCCTCTTGAAAATGGTGGTGTATACAAAGTGAAAACCAAACTGAGGTATGTCTCACCAACGGCGCGGTCTCGCGATGAGAGACCTGCTGAAAAATATGAGGATTCGCTGCCATTTATGAAGATTACTGCCACCCAGAATGATCTCTCTTCATCATGTTCAGCACAGTCACTATTTGAGCTGAGTGACTCGGATATATTGGAGTTTACAGAAGCAGTTGAGGCTCCTAAGGGTAGTCCGAAGCCCAAAATAGACTCACATATCAAGAAAAATCAGAGGCCTGTGGTGTCGTGTACATGTACACCTAGCAGTTCAAAAGGGATGTCTGTAATTTCAATATCAAGCACTTCTTCAGCATCATTTAGTACAGCGGATAATTTTCAGCTCACTGATTCTAGTCGGGATATTTTCAGTGTTTCTTCAAGTCAGTTAGACATTTCCTCAGATCGCTCAAAGTCTCCCTCTAAACTCTTGCCTGCTGCAACTCCTCGGCCTGTATTTCAGCTGACGCCACCTAAGCTGAAACTGAATGCTGGAAATCCGTCTGGTTTTACTTTCACCCCTCCAAAACCATTGCAGTCTGCAACAAACTCAATTCAGTCGATAACGAAGTGTCCTGCAGATAAAACGCCTCAACGTTCCCCTGCGTTGCATGCTGGTACATCTAAAACCTTTCAAGGATCGGAATTCAAGAAATCTGAAGAAGACGGTGAGTTGCCCGCGTTAGGAAGCAGAAAGTCACAACCCACAAAAGTATGCCTTTCGAAAAGTGATGACAAGGAAGTAAGGCCAGTGGTGGCGCCCACGTCTGGATCTTCACACACCTCCACTGCAACCTCATCAGGGTTTTCATTTGCTAGTTACAATTCTCCGAGTATCTACAAAGCACCCAAGTCATCCATGAAGAAAGCTTTTCAGTCAGCAAATCACTCTACTCCTGTTGTGAAGCCTGGACATTTTCGCTCTTCCTCAGTCGGATCTCTGTATTCTGATTCCAAGAAACCTGCTGCACCTAAACTTGAACGGACAAATTCTTTGGTTGATGCACCTCCATCTAAAGAATTTGACTCCTGGTTGAAGGAAACTGGACAGAACAAGGCAGTTTGGTTCGAACATCGCAAAACTCCAAGTAAAGACAAGTCAACTTTTTCTGGCAGTTCAGCCACGAGTAGAACTCCGTCAGCTGTATCCAAAACGTCATCCTCTTCCTCAAACTCAAGTACCTCATCTCTTGGCTGGTCTGCAGTTTCAAGTAAAAATGATACTGGTGAACCTTCGGGATGCAGATGGAATGCCAAATTTGATAAAGGTCATGGCACCGCTGTGCAGCAGAAGCCGACAGTTGTTGCTTCTGATAAAAGCACCAATCGTGATGCTACAAGCACTAGACGCCAGGCAGATTATGATAAGTTAGCACGTTTGTGTCAGGTTTATCATATTTATAAAGATGGGAGGAAATCGGAAATGAGTTCTCAACGTCGTGTTCAAAATCAGGTTGGAGCAAATGGTGTCAAAGTTGTTGATACTAAGGCTGATTACAGAGACTCTAGTCATGATGCCAGAGTGAAAAAAGCCAAGAAATTATACAAAGAGGCCCGTTCCAAATATTTGGCTCTGTACGGATTTCATGAACACGGGAAAGGATGGAAAGGCGAACTTGGGTGTCCTTTGGGTAAATATTGTGATATTAAGAAAGGCACTTTTGCTAGGCGTCCAGTGCAAGAAGGAAGGCAAGCAGCTCAGGGATATCGTGTGGGGCAGGCTGGTAAACCTGCAGCCTCGGGCCGAAATCCTGCTGTTGAGAAGCTGCCATTTGCAGGAGGGGGTGCAACACCCAAAACTAATGTGGACAAAAATGCCCCAAGTGTTAAAACTTCAGTAAAAGAACCCCCTCTGCTGAATAAACCATGTTTTACTATTGGACGAGAAGGAACTGGTGGAGGTCCAGCTTTACAACGGAATACAGAAGTCAGAAAAGACATTGGTGGTGCTTCAGATTCCAAAGTTGAAACAATTTCAGCTGCAAAGTCCCAATTTACAAGTGGTGCTAAAGTCAGTGATGGCTTGGGAGATGCAATCGCAAGGCCTAAAACTGGTGATACAGAAGCCAAACACCGTCAAGGGAACTTAGCTCCTAAGATCAACAATATTCCTCTTCCGCCAGCCAGGAATCCACTTGATATTCCACGCATGCCCGTTCCTGGTCATAAAGCCAATGTCAATCCTGCTAATGGTGCTATGGTCAGTGAGGGCTTTGAACAAGGTGCAGCTGCAAGGCCAAAAACTGTGTACACTTCTGCAAAACCAAATGACCGTCGTGTGAACCCTGCTCCCGAAATCAGGACTCTTCCTCCACAGCCAGCTGGGAATCCACCTGATATTCCACGCATGCCCGTTCCTGGTCATAAAGCCAATGTCAATCCTACAAGTGGTGCTATGGTCAGTGAGGGCTTTGAACAAGGTGCAGCTGCAAGGCCAAAAACTGTGTACACTTCTGCAAAACCAAATGACCGTCGTGTGAACCCTGCTCCCCAAATCAGGACTCTTCTTCCACAGCCAGCTGGGAATCCACTTGATATTCCTCGCATGCCTGTTGTCACTGTACTTGGTGATGAAGGAGCCAAGCTGAATGCTGCTAAATCCATAGTGAAAGAGACGCCCAATACCAACCGGACTCCAAAACCGTCTCAACCTCAAGAGAAACATCCAACACAAGGTCTTGATGGTAGAACCACACCAATGGCTAATCCACCCAACCCTGTCGCAAGGGCGACTGCTCAGCCATTGGGACCAAATGATGCGGGGAAAGTCGCAGCCCAACCGAAAAATAACCCTGCATCTGATTTGGTAAGAATTTAGAAATTGATTTACTCAGACTTGTAGAATGTTCAGTGCCAAATTGACTCTGTAGACATTACTTGGTGAATTAATATACCAGTATAGCAGGAGGAAACCAGATAGCTGGGAGAAAAGCTCTGTCAAAAGTGAGTTTTTGCTTTGTGTATGATAGACGTTCATAGGATATAGGATGCATTTATTCTTTTATTGCAGGGACCTGCCCAAAGTGTGCCTGTGATAATAGAAAAAACACATGAGACAATGAATCCCCCAGTGCCTATAAGCCAAAATGAAAGGACTGCCAATAACTTGGTAGGTGTATTTCCTTAAGTTTCACGTGCAGCGTACCAGTTTTTGACTATTTTCATAGTCAGCTACTCATAGTTGGAAAGTGAATATGTTGCTGTTTCAGCCCATACTCTCTCGGCAGTTGCATGTTCTGTCAATGACCCACAAAATCTGGTTGGTGGTGCAGTCTCTGCTAAAATCACGTTTGATGGTGCATCAACTGCCTTTGGTGTCCTGCAACTTAATTTAACCCTGGCATGACTTTCAGTTGGAGGTCTTCCCAAAAGCCGACAAGAAGTACATCATAAGAAAACTCGAGGAGGGCACCACCGAAAATGAAATTGTTACAATTTTACTTGAGATGCCTCCAGAGGCTAAGGCCAAGGTGGATAAGCCTGTAGCTGCAGCTACAGGAACCTCAAGCACTCCAGTAAGTATACTAGAGAGACAGAGCTACCTAACCCTTTCCTAATGCTTATGCTTATGCTTATGTGTACATGTGTTGTAGAGCGCATGTTCATGTTAGAGTCTAGAATATTCTGTAGCACTCTTCAGCACTTCCTCTCATTTTAATGAGTGTTAATAACCGTTCACTTTCTGACCCCTTTTATACTCTGCTTGTTGGATTTTCAACCAACCCTGGGACAAGCTCACAAGCCATCCCAATCCCAGGATGCTTCCACCATGTCCACTCGTGGACTGTGCTGGCGTACCACATTGGTTGGTGGTGGCTCACAATACCACATGAAGTTTCCTTACTGTGGCAGCTGAGTGGCATCTTGCTTTTTATTTCATTTTTTGAACATTTGATAATGTTTAGAGCCAAGTGCTGGCTCTGCTACCATGTGCAGTTGGTAGAGAGAGACCAGTCTCTGGCTAATAGTAATAACAACAAGACAGTAAATTTATCAGTCCGAAGGTGCCTAACCTTTGTGCTGAAATTACATAAAGTTTAGCTGACCACTTCCAGAATGGAGGCTGGTTATTCCTATCAGACAGGACAACATACCAAATGGTACACGTAAGACCCATGTTGTTTAGACTATTTGCATACCAGTAAATGTAGAGTTTATTGGTGCGGTGGGAGAGACTTGTGTCAGGGAGAAACCGATGAGTTCACTTCTTGGCCAAGTCACCACTTATGGTCTGAAAGGATCAAGTGATGGGCTGAATGAGCTGCCCTCAAGTTCCCAGAAACATTTCTGGAGTGACTTGGGTAATGATGTGAATGAAGCCCTTTGACACTACTCTACATTGATAAAGTGCTCATAAACACTTCACATCATCATTATCATCGGTATTAAAAGAAACTGAGGTCCTGTCTTTCAGAATCTTGAAGATCTACCTGATTATCTTAAAACAGTAAATCTGGTCGAGCGTCCGGCCTATACTTGGTATGCTGCTTCAGAAGTGCTTAAAAATGAATACCTGCGGGTAAGTCGCTGGCCAATCTGCCATGTTAATCCATGTGGTGCTTATCAAAAGTTTCCTTGTGAGTTTTCCACCATTTCCCATCCTAACAACAGCTTTGTAGTTCACCTGATGAGCTCTACTGTGGTGCGGAGTCTGTCGTCGTCGTCGTCCAGCGTCTGTTAAGGCCTCCATACACTGCATGACAACTGTCGAAATGAGTCAGAACAATAGTCCGTTCGAAAATACTTCATACAACAACATTCCACAACATGTCGAAGTTTCTGATGTTTTTCGAGAACGGTGCGACACTTTGCTAGATCAAATATTGTCGAACGGACTATTGTAGTCACTCATTTCGACATTTTTCATGCAGTGTATGGAGGCCTTTAGCAAGGCATGTTTCATAACCACTGAGGCTATTGACTGACCTGAAATTTTGTAATGTACCCCTTGGTCAGATGACCTTACACTATCACTTGACTAGATTGTTCTAACTTGGTGTGATTTTAGGTACATGTACCATCTTTGTGTACAGCAAATTTCGTCCCAATCAAGACAGCAGGCAGCCATCTTTGAAAATGGCCTTTGGCCCGTATCTCATGAACTACTGCAGCTAGAATGTTTCGACAAATAATGTGTATCTGGGTGTATTATCTATGTGTACAGCAAGTTTTGGCTTGTAAACGTCGTGAACAGTAGCAGCTAGCATGTTCTTTACATGTACAACGATTCAAATGTCAACATCGATTTCTTTCTCTCTTTTTTAGATATCCGTCAGTGACCTCAATAAGATTGCAAGCTTCTATAACGGCTATTACTGTCATTCAAAGAAAGCCCTTGATGATAGTCTGGCTGAAGCGAATCTTCTCCAAGGTTAGTTCCTTGAATCGAGTTTTTCGAGAACACACTGTCTGCTAAAACCTGGGGCAGAGAAGTTTAAACAAAACAAAACTCATATACCATCACTTCTTTGTCACTTTATTGAATATCTGTTTTGAAGCATTGCGATGGAACTTTTGTAGAGTCTTTAAAATAATAGTTGTCTCAAATTCTCACTTCTGCAGAGGCCAAGACGTTAGTAAAAGGGTATTCAGCACACAGTGGAGTGATTCCGTACCCTTCTGTGAGGATCAAGCTGACAAGAGGTAGAGTTTATAAGGGACAGTTGAAAAGTGCCTGTCTTTTCTGGTCTCTCCAACTGAAAAGTGCCTGAGGAAGACCCCGGTCAAAAACTCGCTAAGTTCTGGAAGTTGACTTCTTGATATTTACGGACAGTTGAAAAGGGCTGTCTGCAAGTGCCGTGTGTGTACATGCTGCTTCTGCTGAACAAAACTTATCTCATCCAGGGAAAAATTTCTCATTTTGTTCCAGGAAATGGTCCACCTTCTTATCAAAATTGTCGCCTGCTAGCCAAAGGACGTCAAATGAGGCCAAGCAGTACCATGTCTTTACCTTTTGAGCTGCAGAGAGAGATCCAGTACATGAAGAATCTCGAGAAGAAAGATAGTGAGGTACTTTTGAATAATCTCAGGCCTTTATATATTCCTTTTTATGTCAGACACCCTCAATTTTCAGAGGATGAATTTGGGGACACCTTGTATTTTAAATAAATAAATATTTAAAACTCTTCCCATCCACTGGTAAAAAACAGTTTATAGTGAAGTGAAGTTCCTTGTATTTATTTTTCTCTGCAGGCAAAAGATGAAAAACTCGCCAATGAAATAAATGAGAAAGAATACGAGGAAACAGACCAGTTGATAGAGTGCGGATGTTGCTATTGTGAAGTAGCATTTGAACGTATGATACAGTGTTATGAAGGGCATCTCTTCTGCCGTGAATGTCTCCAGCGCTATGCCCAGGAGGCTGTGTTCGGCCAGGGAAAGGTTAGTTTGGCTCTTCAAAAGAAGTTCAATAAACTCAAGAGATTTCATGCCATGTTCGTGAAGTGAATAATGTGAATGTGATTTAATCTTCATCTTCTTATTTCAGACGATGCTATCCTGTATGACAGATGGCTGCACTGCTTCTTTTCCACGTAGTAAGTGATGTACTACAGATCCTCCCCTTAGGCTGCAATTACACAGGGCTATACAGTATACCGGTACAGTCTACACAAAAGGACTATGGTTAACAATGGCTTCAAGGTCGCTAACTTTTCATGAACCTTTGTGATAACCGGCATGTCCGTATACTGTGTAGCTCTATGTAATTGCCGCCTACTAAACACCTCACTACATGTAATAATCAGTTACGGACAGCTTCTTCCAGTCCCAAATGGGATCAATGTGTTCAGACCAGGGACTTGACTTTCATCACTCGGGTACACTAGATTTGGATTAGATGCTCTGCATGAACAATTTTTTCGGCTTATTAAGTTTCATCTATACCTTCTTCAGGTCAATTAGAATCCACATTATCTGAAAAAATTCTCAATCAGTATGATGACAGATGCCAAGAAGAAGCCATCAATCTTGCTGCGCTGAATAATCTTGTGAAGTAAGTGTTACCACATGTTAGTGGTGAGGACTGCAACTTCGGATGAAGACTCAGTATCAGTGATCTCTTCTCTTTATTCGGCGTTAAGGACATCTTCATGCAACATCACTTCATTGCTTTGCTCTGTTTTTGACATCTTTGATACAACTGCTCGCAGCAACTTCCTGTCGGGTAAAAAGTTGAGCAGTTCCTCATTGCTGTTCAGTTGATATTGATGATCAATATTCTTTCCAGATGCCCATTCTGTGATTTCAAAGCTGTGTTAGACGATGACCAACAGAAGGTGTTTGTCTGTGCAAATGAAAAGTGTGGCAAGGTAAGTTGTCTTCCTGTCTGATCTGTCATTGCAGTTTTTGACGAGTTCTTTCTTAGAAGTCGTGTGTTATTCGTATATGCTGACCTATGAAATTTGCACCACATCCCCAAATCAACTGTGTGATAGAAAGTGTATTGCTGTCTTTTACATTGTAGTCGTCGTGTCGCTACTGCCAGATTGACTGGGAGGAACATTGGGGAAAGAGATGTGAAGAACTGGAACAGAAGGATGAGACAAAACTACGGACAGCTTTGTGAGTTTTTAGTCCTTGTGCCGTGTCAGTCGACTTAACACTAATACCCATAACTCTTTGAACTCACCTTAGAAAGGTCTGAGAGATTCCTGAATTTGGATCTGCTTTGTTTTCAGTGAAGAGAAGATGACGATGGCCAAGATTCGCACCTGTCATAAATGCAAAGCCAGTTTCACAAAGATCGATGGTTGTAACAAAATGACGTGCAGATGTGGAGCAAAAATGTGTTACATTTGTCGCAAACCTGATGTGAGTTATTGTGATGGTTATTTATCAACATGATTCAAATACTGTAGACCTGGAAAATAATAGTGTCCATTTTGCATCGCATTTTGAGAAAAAGGCAACTTACGTGTCCATCTACATGTGTTTTGCAATTCATTTGCCTCTTCCTCCTTTCGTGTCCTTAAAAAAGGCAGGCAAATATTTTGGGATTTACAGTATATATCATGGCTGACGCGTGAGCATTTAAGCCCATTATTAACCACCTGTTTGAGTACTGATGGACTGTTTATCCAGATGGGTCATGATGACTTCCTTCAAAACAGACTCAGCACCAACTAAGTACTCATTGTATCGTTATAATACTCCGATTCACTTTATAGATCGATTATAATCATTTTTGTCGGCATCCGAGGTCACCAAAAAAGGACTGCAAAGTGTGCAACACGTGTTCATTGTGGAGCAATCCTGAGGTAAGTTTGTCTTGATTTGCATTTATGACAGTAAGGCCAGACTTTTTTTATAAGTTGGTTCGCGGATCCGCCGCCTGGGAAAAGGCTGGGAACAAGAAAAAAATAAAATCACTTTTTTTCACAGTTCTCAGGGCCGCCGCCCCGAAATATGCCAAAATGAAAAAAAAAATTAAAATTTTATTTTTATTTTTATCCCGCCCGTCGATCCTGTAAAGATCCTGGCGGTGGATCGTTGGCTGATTTCAGTGCCAGTAGTCCCTGTGCTCTATTGTAATGAAAATTTTACCTTCAGTAAATAAACTTCAGGCACAAAATGCATAACTTTGTCTTGCCATCTCATCATTATCGAATCTTCTTAGCATCTTCTAAGCAAACTAGGCCTATAGTTACAGTTCCGACGGAGCTATCCATCCACTTGAGCCGCCTGACGATGTTTTGGCGGGAAGCCAAAAGAGACCAGTGACCATGGTGACTCAATTCCTGGAACTCCACGTGTGTTGGCTACTCGCCAAGATGCAGTGACATGACCTATTTAGTGCTGCATCATCCAATGGGTGAGGGGATACCACAATGGGATTCCCATGACATCATTGGCAACTATATTTGGCACACCATGTGCANAAAGGCAGGCAAATATTTTGGGATTTACAGTATATATCATGGCTGACGCGTGAGCATTTAAGCCCATTATTAACCACCTGTTTGAGTACTGATGGACTGTTTATCCAGATGGGTCATGATGACTTCCTTCAAAACAGACTCAGCACCAACTAAGTACTCATTGTATCGTTATAATACTCTGATTCACTTTATAGATCGATTATAATCATTTTTGTCGGCATCCGAGGTCGCCAAAAAAGGACTGCAAAGTGTGCAACACGTGTTCATTGTGGAGCAATCCTGAGGTAAGTTTGTCTTGATTTGCATTTATGACAGTAACTAAGGGGCATGTGTAAATCTACCTCTCCACATACCGGTAAATGTGTTCACTGAACACAGCATTCTGAACTCGGATATGACAACACCCTGTAGGTCTGCTGGTGTTAGCCTTTTTCGGCCCTCAGCGGGAGGATGACATCCCACAGAACCTACCATTCCTGTTGCCCGTGGACCTTTTCTGCAGAGGAGAGCCGCTGATTCCTGGCCGTTGTGATGTTATTTTGGTGTACACTGGTGGTGGAGCCTGGGGACTTTAGATAAACTAATGTTAGTTCACGAAAAAACAAACCGCTGCTGCACCAGTTGCTTTCAAGTCAGTAGGCTGGATGGTGTCCTCCCCGGACATTGACGTGGGTGTAGCTTGGAACTAAAAAGATATGTTGTTGTATTCAGATATGACAAAAGCGTTTTGTTCTGTTTTCAGGAGGATGATGAGAGAGCGTTACAGGAAGTCCGAAAAGAAGCGAACAAGGCCAGGAAAGAAAAAGGTTAGTTTTTATCAACTGAGGCTGTCAAGTGCATTGCATCTCTAGGGCTACAAGGTGTTGAACCCTTCTCAGAGTCAGACACATAGGTCAAATGAACAGAAGCTAACGTATAGTATGTCTGTCATTTTCAGGCTTTGAAGAGGAAAAACTAATCGGAGCGCCGGATGAGCCAGCACGGAAAAAACCAAAGTATGGCCCAACTCCTGCTGCGGCTGCTGCAGGCGTACCACCAATGCCACTCCTACCACCACCACCACCACTACCACCACCACCACCACAACCACCAATTCCACTCCCGGGTTTTCCACCCGGTATGTGGGATAATCAGAGGGAAGCACTTGAACAGTTGAGAAATGAGCTAGAAATGGCAGCTGAAAGAATGCGGCGTCCCCCAAGGCCACAGGGACCTCCTGGAGCATTTCAGGATCAGTTTATGGGAGGAAATCCGGTGCCTATACCTCCAAGACCAATGGCAGATTTTCGTCCTCGTTATATGGATCCGTTTGCACCGCCAAATCCACCTCCACGAATACCTCCACAAGTGCCATTTCGCCCCCAAGTTGCACATCAACGTGGCGGTAGGAGACCGCATCAACCGTGAATTTGATGATGCGGTAACCACTTGGTTCCATGGGAGGCTGCTGGTGTGCAACTGAAGTCGTGTTGCATCATGACATGTATTCTACTTAGGCCTGATGGAACTGTGTGCTGCACATGTGGCATTTGACACATTTATCACCTGGTGTTGAAAACTTGAAAAAGGATGAGAATTTGAAAATTTGGTTACAGTATTTGGAATATTTTTGTATTTTTGTAGTGCTTGGCCACAAGGCCCTGCAGGGGTTATTGTGTGTTTTGGGGTGTTGCGTGATGGGCTGTAATGCATCAGTCCGTACGTCCATCCGTAAACTTTTGTTAATGCTCTAGTGCCTTTATTTGTTTTGAAAAAAAATTTGGTCTTTGGTGATTATAAATATAATATGGACCTAAGATTTACCCGGTAGGTTGAATTCGATTTTGAACGGTAATGTTACAGTAATACAGAGGTAAATGTTCATAGTCAATGCATTTACAGGGAATTGTGACATGATTGGA
This sequence comes from Notospermus geniculatus, assembly GCA_002633025.1. Lineage (NCBI taxonomy): Eukaryota > Metazoa > Nemertea > Pilidiophora > Heteronemertea > Lineidae > Notospermus > Notospermus geniculatus. Next base: position 272,975 of record NMRB01000112.1, read on the forward strand.
CTTCAAATATATGGCTTGCGTGAAGTTCAGTTGTGGCTACTGCTGATTTCCTTCCAGCACCATGCTGAATTTTAACCAACTGGGCAGAATGCCATTCATTGGCACTCTTTTTCTAACCTGCCATCTTCCTGATTCACTACCAGTATCTATTTACATTTAACATGTACGAAGTTAAAACGTATTATGGTCACCCCTATGTTATTCCACATGTAGCTTCCAGAAGTTAATTTTTTACTCAATATTCACACTCTTAATGACCACTCAAGCTGAAGAAATTAGACTGAAAGAGTGGATTATTCTGAAGTTTTGCTGATGATAGTTCCACATAATTGGGAGCATGATTTTGAAACCCACACAGGGTTCAAACAGGTTGAGAGGCAGTTTTGCCCTTGCATTAATGGCCTGTTAGGACAGGAATATTGAACTGTTTGTACATCATAACAGGGATTTCATCACTTCATGAAATGCGAGCTTCCTGTTGGTCATAGGTAGGATTGGGGCTGAAGGAGGGATAGAAACCTATTGTTTTTGTTTCATATTAGTTTATACATGGATGAATTCTTCCAAGAAATTTGGGGTTATGAAAGCTTCACTGGCAGTGTCCATGATTTTATACACTGAAAGCATGTACTCATATATACATATTTAGCAAATTGATTATGTTTAGAAGAATCTAATCAAGGTTAATGGTAGTTTTTGTTACTTTTCATACATGGTGAGTAGCCTCTTTACTATTCGTAGCAACCATGGGTTACGATGGAGGGTTTCAGTAAGTGGTCACCATGTCTGACATCCATCCTGCCAAATTTCTCTGAAAAACTTAAATGAAGATCAGTAGATTGCATGATCCATCAATTCGGAATAAATGAAAGGATAATAAAGAGGTTACCCATTGAATTCTATTTTCAAGTTGTTCTTTAACCATTTCAGTGCCGGTGCCCTGAATACTGCGACTTTGCACCATTACATTGAATGATATTGAAGGCTGAAATTGAGGCCATGAAGTCACTGCATTGAAATACTTGGAAAATGCATCGAAAAATGTTGGTGTCCTCATGGCAACAATAAAGCCAGCATAGAAATAATTATCTTTTACACATACATGTGTGGAGATAGTTTCTGTCATGTTTCCTGTGCGGTTTACAAACTTGTTAGTGAGTAGTCATCATTTGCAGGCTGGGCAGATACAGAGACAGGGGACTGCATCACTCAATTCAAAACTTCAGAATTGGCCATTTGTATTGATATATTTCACTCAAACTTCTAATTTCCTGTTTAAAAAAAAACATGCAGCAGGTTTTCAACAGAGTTTGCAGGTTGCAGACAAACATTATACATGTACTCATCCCAGTTGCTTTTGAAGAAAACTGTCCTTTTGTGGTTTATAGTAATTGGATGAATCGGATCTGTAATAATTCCAGCAAGGAAAATATACCATAATTGGAGGTCTAGGCCTCATTGTTTCTAATAAAAAGCATATTGCATATTTCATGTCATGGTATTTGCAGTTCGTACTAATTTGAGTAAATTTCAAGTGTTTTTGCCATTTTAAGGGCATGTATGTGGTTTGGAATAGGAGCAGTCAGCCACATGTATTGCAAGAAGATGGCAGCAAAGTTCTGGCAGACCAATACAAAAAAAGTTCTCTTATCAAGCATGAATGGGTCTGCTATATGCATTTAATTGGGCTGCAATGACACCTATTGGCAAGGGACAGCTCCTATTGCCATGTTGACCTTGTAACCTGACAATAGATTTGGTCCCCTGCCCTCGAGCCCCTACAGGAGACGAGGTGTGGCACTTGATTGACGTGACCCTGGTTTTATCTTA